>SSNR01000022.1:2623538-2660730 GCA_006937965.1 Callopanchax toddi | reverse complement strand
ACAAACACATATCGCTATTTAAGGTATAAATTCACTCATCAGGACTTAGCACTGCTAGCCGCGGCTAGCTCCGCCTATGGGGTTTTTGAATGGGAAAATCCGTGACAGACACATAGTCATTAAGAAAAAGAAACAAACAAACGAAGTCACTCACCATTGAGTTGATGAAATCAGGACAAATGGAATCATTCGGCTTGTTTTCACAAGCAAGAAAGAAGGATTCTTTGAATAAATATCCATTTTCTACCCTCCATTAAAAAGAGAGCAAGAACTTCCGGTTTCAGTCTGAGCAACACTCCAGACTCCTGCCGTTCTGCGCATGTCACACAGGGACGCTGAAAACCTGCGTCCCGAGCGATCTCCTATTTTTTGCACTCAGTGCGCATGCGTCAGGAAAAAATTGCCAGTGCGCATGCGTCAGGGGCAAAAAACAATGCGCTATGTTGGGACGGCGTCCCGTCCAGACATGCGCAGTAAAACCCAAAGAAACACGACCTATCGGTCCAGTAAAAAATTGTAAGAAAACCTTTCTAAACTACACCTAAATGCAGATTATACACAGCACTTATTGTATATTTAATGGATGGCTTGTTTAGTTTTATTTTTATGTTAGTTTTTTATATTTTGTGATCCCTATTTCTCTTCTTCTTCCTCTTGGGACTGGTGGGGCGGCGCCCGAGCGCCCCCTATGGACGGGCCGCTACTGAATCAGAGTGATCAAATGTCACATGTGGGGTTCCTCAAGGCTCCATATTTGGACCACTAATATTTAATGTCATGCTCAGAATATAAAGTATATAAAGCTGTGGCTAGGGGTGGGAATCGAGAACCGGTTCCGGCTTAGAACCGGTTCCAACCAACCAGTTCCATCAGAATTGTTCACCTCCAACTTTAACAGTTCTTCTTAACGATTCTCTTCTTTCCGTTTTTCCCGAAATTTGCTGGTCAGTATTCTTTCCCACGGAGAAATTAGACTTTTATACGCCTCTCTCTGGTCCAACAGAACAATAACCCAGTTTTTGTCGGACAAGCGCAGCGCGAGCAGCAGAGGGGCTTAACGAGGTCAGGTCCAGATGACCGCACCTGACCCGCGGCAGCGTTTACAGATGAACTCACAACAAACACCGAGTCCCCCACTCCGCTTTACACAAATCACACTCTGCAGTCTTTGAGACGACTCAGGAGGCTGAAGGCTCTGCAGAAGTTTGAGTCCAGAAGCAGGACCGGGTGACCCAGGTTTGTCCAATTCTGGACCTCACCTCGTCACTCTGATGCTGTCAATGCTATGGCAAGCCCTTTTAACATTTAATCAACAATCGGACCTCTCTATTCCTGTTTTATACAGCAATAACTTAATTTATCCTAGTACTTGAAAGAAAAAAATTAAAACACACTCAAATCACACCATGCTTGCTTGTGGTGCAGAAGACTGAGTAGAACTTTTTTTGCCACTTTACAACTACTTAAGAATTGATAAGAGAATCGTTAAGGAATTGGATTGATAAGCAGAATCGACAATGGCATTGATATTGATAAAAACCTATCAATTCCCACCCCTAGCTGTGGCAGCCATCTTGAACTTCGTTAACTATACTGTATGTGAAACAGTTTTAGATGTACAGTACATCCAATGATTAGTTTCTGATAGTTTCAATCATTCATCGTGAGTTTTTTGCTAACAGACAAACAGGGTTGACTTAATGACAAAGTTTAAAACAAAGATTAGGCACAATTTGTTCGCACTCTGAGTATGTGTTGGGGATGACTCTTATCTGCTACCACGCCAAAGTTTAGTTCAATATCTGTAAAATTGACTGTGTTGTAGCTGTTTTTGTGTTTCCTATGGTTGATTAGCTTTGAATGCTATTGACGAACTTTTAATGATCACTTTCAGAGAGTTTCGTTTAAATCCATCCAGTGGTTTGTGGGAGTTTTTTGCTACCAAACTCACACAGATAAAAATATTTATTATACTATAATTTAATATATAATGCTACTTTTACTTTTCAGTGGTAGACAATATGGTATTATGAAATATTAAGTGGAAGCTGAAATGAATTTTCCTAACCTTGAAATTTTTAAAGAAAAGCCTACCATAAAATAAAAAAATACATGAAAAAACTTTGAGTTGTTTTTGTTTAGTAGAAGTGCAGCAATTTATCTGCAGTACGGGGCCTAAAGTTCATGGTTGTAGGTTGGACTGCTTTGTGTGTGTGTGTGTGTGTGTGTTTGTGTGTGTGTGTGTGTTCACTCCTTCCTCATTGCAGAATGCCAATAGAAATCCACTACAATCACTTAATGTACTCTGCTGCCTCACTCTACATATGGGCTCTGATCGTAGAGCTGCTCATTTTTATTGGTGTTCTTTATGTGTAAGGTTAACTATGACTTTCGAATGCACTCGGTGATTTGTAGCTAATTAGGTCAAGGTCAAGCCACAGAGATGTGTGTTTGCTTTGCTTTGTGCTGTGTTGCAGGATGGTGAAACAAAAGGCCACACCACAGCGGGGCTTCTCTCTCTGTGTGCTTTCAACTTTCGGACAATCTGATACCGAACGCGGCGCAGATGAAAAGACCAGCGTTCAATGTTGTTATTACTTCACTAGAAGGAGAAGCAGCATTGTGATCTCCCTCCGAAAGAGATGACTTACCAGTAGAGCAGTTGCCTCTGTCGTCATGGTTACCTGTGAAAGTTTCAGGCAGAAATATACACGGCATCCAATTTATTTCGTCTACCGTTGTTTTGATGGAGTCAGAATAAGACGTGATTGGGTGGGATATCAAGATATAAGAGACTAATCGCTCTGTTACCTGTAATGCTGCATGTTGCATATTAAGCATTGTGAGCGAGTCCTGCAAGAACCACGGTACAGCAAAGTGTGCAGCTTTTTTTCCCACTTATTAATCCTCTTTAGTTTTCAGCTCTATCTGCAGTAAAACCAGTCCTTTTTCACACCAGTGGGATTGTTTATTTTGTATTCCCCCCCACCACCACCATGAGATCTGCCAGCTGAAAGCAACTATTTTGCTATGTTGGACCTAATTATCTACAGCCAAACGTGAGAGGCTCATGCAGCTTTCAGGTGAGGAGCTATTAAATAATGTGGAAGCTAATATTTAATGAACTAAAGGTCAAAATCAGCAAAATGATTCAAATAAACCTGTGAAATGAGCAAGAATGTTGAATTACATAGAGATACGTGCAGATATGATTTGTGTTGTTTCCTAATTCTAACATCTTGGTATAAAATTCATGGTGCAATCAACTTGTTTTAGATTAGATGTTAAAATTAGGGATCATAAATGGGAAATTAAAGGCATATTATGCAGTTTTGGCTTGTTTCTAGCACCCCCTAGTGTTCATTTTAAATCACTGCCGTAAAAACGTTAGCATTGTCTTTACTCATAAATCTAACTGTTGAAACGTCTCCTCAGCCTTCATTGTTTCTACTGGAGCGGTTCATCACTCATTCAAAGAAATCAGCTGTGTTCAAGCAGGGAGAGCACGAAAAAACAAAAATCAGGAATCATGAGCTAAAAACACTCTGGCACTAGCATAACAGCTAGCCACATTGAGTTAGCATAGCCCTCGTGAGATACGTGACTTTGTGAGACTTCAGGTCACTGGACCAGAGACTCAGAAGTTGCAAATGTGGTATTCTGAACACAAGCAGCAGATGGGGCTGAGTGACTTCATTAACCCTGTAAAGGCTCATATTAGCACATACTGGCTCAAGGAAAAGATTTAAAAACATGAAAACGTTACATAGTGTGCTTTTAAAACACATCTCAAGAATAACTTTCAGCTGTTAGCTTAAAAATTTACAGTAAAAATATATTTTATGAAAAAATAATTGTAGGATAGATTTTAAATGATCTAGTTATGTCAAAAACTCGTCATTTTGGGTTGTTTACTTGACACCCAGTGCATGTGTGTTGGTAACATTTATGGAAAAAGAAACTGTGTGACTGCTGCCACTTTACTAGATTTATGAACCTGTTAATGTTACATATCATGGCTGAAAAGGGCTTAAGTTAAAGGAAATCAATATTCTAGCCCAGTGAAAATTGAAAATACTCACGGTTCACTTTGACATTTGAGCCCAAGTTCACAATATTGAAAGCATTTCATTTTGAACACCCTTGTTTTACACTTTAATTTTAATTTACTTATTTGTCTTCCTAAAAAAACGGATCCTTCTTTGATGGAGCAAAAGAGAAAAATGTTCTTGCTGTGTGTGCACTGGCTACGCATCATGCTTATTAAACAACATCTCAGAGAAAGCGGTTGGTGCATTAAGAATGAATTAACTCCATGAAGGACAGGTGTAACCTTCAGAAAAAAGTAACCGCTTTAACTCAGTACCCCACTGGAGGTCGTTTAGAATAATGCAATTCAAAGACCAGCTCTCCTCTTCTTCTGCTGTCAGTTCCCATATTACTGCTGTCATGGGTGTAGTAATGTTTGTAAGCCTGAGCGTAGGGTGGGGGTGGGGACGGCCACTGAGTTTGAGATGCACGGAGTAAATCAGCCTCTCGTTGTAACGAGCTGCTCTGTAGTCTGGCTTAATTAAAAGTGATGCTAAATAATTTCTCGGCGGTGCCGGTGCCGTGAACTCGGCTCGGCCTCGCAGCGGGACCCGGTGCTCCTCTCTACGCCTGATTTCAGCCATCATGCACACTCGAGAAGCTGTATTTGCTAGAAAGAGATGCAGCCTGAGAAAACCAGCTCTGACAAGGTTACCTCTTATGAGTAGTCACCTTGTGCAGGGTGAGCGAATCGGGGAGGCCGTATGTAGATCCGGCGATACGGGGCACGGAGACGCTCGGAAACGAGGCTCTGTTTTGGAACGGCGCCTCAGGAGCGTCTGCTTTCTCACACTGATTGCGTCGCGTTTCTGGAACATGGCAGGTCTGTGTGAAAGTAGATGTGGGAGCAGTATTACATTTGTCTGCGGGTTGAGTGAACTTGTCAAAGAATGGTGCAGACACAGATTGACAGTCCTGCCCTTGTTTTCCCTTGAAATAAAACTCCAATGCCACAGAAAGGAGCTGCAGACTTTCACTAAATAACGATTCAGCCTCGTTAGACTTCACAGATTAAATTAAACGAAAACCCAGCAGGAATTTTAAGACAAAGGATTTGTTAAAAAATCAAACCTCAGTCCCTCTGGACGTCTGATTGTTTTCTTTTTCAGCCATCAGCATGTAAAACGCCTAAAACAGCATTTAGAGAGGTTCTAATTAGTGTGTCAAATAAGAGAAGTGCCTCTGGAGAATCATTAAAATTAACCAATATCATTTAATACACAGCCTAATTCCAAAAAATGTAATTATCATCGGGAGTGTGTAATTTAATATTCTTTATCTTGTCACGTCCTCGGTCGACCAGCTCTCAATCACCCCCCCCCCCCCCCCCCCCCCCCCCCCCCCCCCCCCCCCACCACCACCACCACCACCATCAGCCAGTGGCAGAGCAGAATGCTGACGGTGCAGCCGCCGTCACACTGCTTTTATAACAACATACATCACGCCTTAAACACTTCGAGGAAACACTCGTGTGCGTGCGTGTGGGTGATTTTTGTTGCCCTATAGATTCTGCTCGGATGGAGCGCAAATCAAAAGGTGTGCAGCCACACGAGGAGCGCGCGCTGTTTACAAACACGGCGCCGGTTTTTGGGTTTCTGGTTTTTAGTCTGCGTGTGGCGTCTGCTCAGGCCTCCTGCTCATAGCCTCAGGCTGTGCAGTCAACATAAAGCACTACAGTATGGAGCATTCCCTACAAAGGGCCTCAATGTGAATACTTCATAGCGTGCTGAGCGGCCCTGTGAATATATGATAAAGAAACAGGTATAAACATTACAAGATGCACCAATATGCATAAATATTTACTTTACTTTAGATACAAAAGGACACCCTGATGATGAAAAACAGCAAATGTTTGATTTAAAGTGATAATACAGATTTATGAAGTAGGATTGTGTGGAAATATGAACAATGTCTTATCAGTAGATAGCTCTATGGATGACCACAGTTTGGAGAAAGATAACTGACACTTGTGTTTCTTTCTCTGTGGTCAGATGAAAGTCTTGGTGCGTCTGCTGACTTTACTCTGGGTCACATCTGTTGACTGTGACTGCTGTGTTTGAATCTTCAACCATATGGCGTTTATATGGTAGTAATGGTTATGCTGCACATTCAAAGTACCAGGATGTGAATGTTGTTGGTGTTGTTTATGAAATGTGTTTGCATCTACTGTATAGGATACGATTTGTGCCAAACGGATCACTAAAAAAATACTGTCAGACACAAAATGCACCCAAATAAAGCAACCAAAGAGAACAACGTGTGAAATTCAAAAGCAAAAAAAAAAAAAAAAACTTACTCTAAAAACAAAATAAACTAATTTATAACAAAACATTTCTAATTCTGATCAAATTACTTATGTTTACTTCTTAAACAGTTCATATTTTATTTTTTGACACACCTTTTTAGTTCTCACTTAATTCTGCGTTGCTTAGATTTAGGCTTTTATTCTGAAGGGCATGTTTTGCTTCTTCTGGTATTTGTTTTTGCTTTTGAAAGAAAGTCTCAGTGGGAGGAGCTTTTCAGTGCTTCGATCTAATTGGTTATGAGAGTTTGGAGTGATTGACTCCATACTACTCTAAACCCTCATAACCAATGAGATCGAAGCACTGAAAAGCCCCTTCCATTGAGACTTTTTCGCGAAAGCAAAAACCTAGAGTGGTTTTTTCTTTTTGCTTTTGAATTTCACAGTCTTGCTTCAGAAATGTTCTTTTTGGTTGCTTGATTTGGGTATATTTTGTGTATTTTTGGTTGATCCTTTTGACACTAATCTTATCCCATACTGCTGCTATGAAAAGTCGTTTTATGTTGACAGGAACCCACTTCGGACCTGGCCTGGCTGTGACTAGCTGTTAGCTCATCGACCTTGATTTCTCCGAGGTCAGACGTGACCTGTAGCTTTGACCTCTGAACACTTCGATCCTCTCTGACTGTATCAGACTCTTTCAGTGAGTATAGCAGCTGAATGGTGTGATGTCATAACTGATGTAAAGTTCTGCTCTGTGTTCATCACTGCATTTAAACAATTACTGATCACCTGACCTGCATTAACTCCAGCCTGTAGCCCACCCTAGTCCCTGTTTGGTTTAATAAGTGAAGCACATTCTGACACGGTGGCATTGTTTCTGTTCACAAATAGCCACAGGATTAATGCCGACATTAGTTGTTTTTCTTTTGTCATCCGCAAAAACAACCCCCTTCGTGCAAATAAATAGTAATTTATCCCCAAAAGCTTTTTAGTTTGTCTGTAAGTGTCAGCCAGAAAAATTAAATGAATGAGCTCCTTTGAGAACTGATGGTTGGCATGGCAACCGTGACCTTATACAACAGTGGAGCTACGTCTCAGTTAATCCTCGAACCGGAGCTCCTGGTTAAAAATGTCTCATTATTCAGAGGATCGGCAGTCCTATCGCTTTATATAATTATTTAAAAAGAAATGGTTGATTAAAATTTCCCACCAGACTCTTTGATGTGCACCTGAACGTCTCGCGTGCCCATGAAGTGTGGGATTACGCTCCTGCAGAAGCACGCTGCAAACAAAAAAAAAAAACAAAAAAAAAAAACAAGGAAGTAGAAATTAATTTGATTAAAATCTTCCACTTTCACTGCAGAGGATGCATAAAGCAAACAGCAATTACTAAATGATCATCAAAGCATTATAAACACACATTTCCCTCCTCCACCAGGGTGGAATCTGAGCCTTTGCACCACGGTGCCTCTGGCGGTTTTTATTTTCTTGGCTGCTCAGAGACTTTTGAAGTCCAGTTGTTCACCCCATGTGACCTGGAACTGGCTGAATCGGACTCTCTCTTTTTTTTTTTTAGTCATCCAGCAGCAAACTGACATTGACACATTGGTTGCTGCTGGCAGAATTAGATAGATAAATACAAAGAAACCAGTAACACTCCAACCTCCAGTCCGTGTTCAGCGTATCGATCAGGTCATGCATCAGTAGATCTCCGTTTGCCTCCGCTAAAGTACATGGTGCGTTTCTTTATCATGACCCCGAGGCCTCGTACATACCAACAAAACCACCTCGAGCTACAGAGGTCATGTCTAAAAGTCAGGAAAAATAAAAAATGCAGCAAAACTTTCAAATCTCTGCAAATGTTTATTGAGATTTACACCGATTCTGCAGGTCGTACGGAGCGGGTTTTGAAGGCTGGGAATCATGCGACAGTGCACAATGTCAAGTTGCTTTTATTGCAGCTTTGCTGCCAAAGCCCGGTAGTGTTTAAACCGGATCATAGCGGAGCGCAGAATGATGGATGTCTGGCGCTGTGTGGTTATTACACAGCCCTGGCGGAAAAAATCCTTTAAGACATAAATTCTCACATACCATTAAGTGAAATGTAATGTTATAGAAGATATTCATCCAAAAATGAAAAGGGTCCGTTAAAAAGGATGGAGCTTAAGAAATTATAGTCTGTCTTCACACAAACGGCGTGTCTGACTGCGTCCGGCAGAACAACAGCGTATCGTCTCATCGGAGCTGAACGAGTCTTTTTTACATTTGACCCGACGCTGTCCTCTTTTCAGTGATTCGCACACAAACCCCTTTACAGTACCACTAAACACAAAGTGCATCTTTCAACCGTTTGTGTTGCTGTTGCATCACATGGTTTCTAATCTCTGCTAAATATACGACTGTGTGGAGAGAGCGCTGCCTTCTCACAGCTCCAAGCACCAACTCTTACATCTTATCTGCGGGCCGTGCTCACGTTATCACACATTTAAGGGCTCTGGACTCCTCATCTGCATTTCTATAAGGAGCTCTAAACGCTGGCTTCTGGTCCTTTTGGCTTCCTTCTTCCTTGGACAGTCTTGGAGAACAGGAATAGAATGGAGTTCTTGGCAAAGGACCACTTACTCCACAGAGGCAGCAGCTGCATAAACAATGCTTTATTTCACATCCTCCTAATGTTTATTCACTGGCTCCCATTCGTACACTGATAGTGCTGAGTCACACCCTCACGCACACTCTCTAATTATTCTGTACCATAGCAACCGTAGCTTAGCACTCGCTAAACCTCTTCCGTTTGAGAGCTTCAGAAAAATATCATTTTTCAGTTTTTAAAGTGAGTGAAGTGAGGAGGAATGAGCAGTTCTTGTTCTTCTACCTGTTACCTCAGTCTGAACTCTAAGCCTGAAAAAACACTGGCTTGTGATTTGCTGTTTAAGCTTCAGAGAAATCATTAAAACGAACTAGAGCGACAGGTTAACTTCATGCAAAATGCAGAGAGTACATTGCTTCATTAAAGTGTTGGATATTAAAGTTTAATAAGTGACTTGTGCACAGTGTGTGCTGTCCTGTCATCTGGAGGGAAGCTAGGGATTCTGGGCTTTCTGACGACTGGTGACTTGAAGCTTCCACAACACACAAAATCAGGATTAGACCATTAGTGCAGAGATTTACAGTTTATTATAGTTATTCTCACTTTCATTAATAAAAACAAGATCCTGATCACAGGATATTTTCTCTGTAAAACTTTCCATCTGTGCACCAGATTACTTTTCATTTTAATGCTGGACTTTAATATACTGCAGCATCAAACCCTCCCACTGCCTTCTACAGCAATATGTACAGCACTGCTGGGAGTTTGTTTTAATATTATTGGAGCAGCATTAGAGGTTCTGAGACAATTTCAGAAGAACCTATAAACTATTCAATTGCTATATATTTTCAGCTAGAAATAGCTGCTTTACTACAGAGAGACTGAGGAAATGAGGTTTGGCAACATTTGGAGACAGAAGAAAATTATAAGATGCAATATAATCCATGTTTTAATGTATGTTTAAAAGATCCACACAGAATGTCTTCAGTGTTTTTTAAGTAAACAAGTTACCATTCAGCAGTATTTTGTCAGATATAGATAATTAGATGAACCCAACATTCCCTTAAAGACCAAAGTTCTGATGCACTGTAAACTGAATAAGAACTGTTAAAAGAGCCAAGATGAGAAAAAAATGTTAAAGCTGCAGCCAGTGACTCATCAGGATCACCCAGGCCTGGTGCCTGGTGCGGGGGAAAAAAGGAGACATATCACTCTGATCAAAGACATATGTATTGGCTAAACACAGCAACGGACTGGTTTACAGACCAGTCAGTGTTTGGGGGTCTTCATTCCAGCCCGTAGAGCGAAGCGTACCCAGCACACCCAGTGAGCGCTGCTTTACCATGAAACGCAGCGGGAGGGGAGGAGCTCAGCTCACTCAGCAGCTGATCACAGGATGTGGACTTCACACCGTGACTTAACGCACCGCTGTCCCAGCTGGATCCTTCAGACCCATCAATACATCAATTACATTCTTATAAATTCTGCCGTTCTGAGTGCCTGGTACTAAATGGCCCACAGACGGTACTTCAACAGTCTTAACGTAGCCATTTCAACTGGCATCAAACTAAAATTCTGATTAAAAAACCCCTTTCAATCAAAACAATACAATAAATCAACAAATACATTTAATTTTGATCCATCCTACCTTTATTCAGTAGAGCTGTTTCCTCATGGCTGATGAGTTCAATCTCCTCAGAAGGAGATCTTTCCACTCAGCTTCAACCACAGCCTGGTATCAGAACACCGGTATAGTTAGAGAGAAGCTGACAACACGGTCTTTCAGAACCACGGACAGCTCACCTACTGTACGTCCGATAAACAAGGAAAGAGGAACTCAGTCTCCTTCATCTCTGTTTAGTTCAATCCAGTAATGGTTTCACCTTCTCACAGTCCACAAACCTACAACATACAGCATGCTAGCTGCTAAAGCTCTAACTTTAACAAGCGTACGTGATGACGTTAAAGACGTGTTTGTCTTATAACGACCAGTGGCTGAGATCTGTTCAGTTTGAAATGTATGCATTTTACATTTGTCCTAATTTTCATTCTGTATGGCTAAAAAATTAAATAAAAATGTTAGAAATAGTTGAAAATATTTCTAATGTGTAAAAGTATAAAAAAATCCTTTAGGGGCAGTGTAGTTTACTTAGGGGGCAACGCCCTCATATGCCTCCTTGTGGCACCAGGCCTAAGATCACCATAGTAACTCCCTGACAGCAAACTTAACGAGGCAGACGAAAATTCAGACTAAAATTTAAGCCTTTAAAAATCAGCTGCTGTGTAAAACCCATTAAGCCTTTAGAGGGCGCTCACTGACGTATGTGGAGCTCTAAAGTTTCAACCTTCCAGTGTTTTGGGGGCTATTATAACATTTGAATTCTTATCCTAATACTCCATGTGGCTGCTTTAAGGTCAAATGTGGTTTGATGCCAGTTTACAACAACGGTCTATAAAAGGTTAAAGAGAATAATTTGAGCTAAAAATGAGAGAGGGAGAGATGGATGAAAGACTGTCTACAGTTAGATGTATAATTTATTTCTGTGCTAAAAAAGACGTCACATTAGTTTGTTTACAAAAGACAGAACATGTTAAGTTGACTGGACATCCTTATCTGTTTCTAAGCTGCAAAAATCACAAAACTTAAAATATGATTGTGTAAAAACCATAAAGCATATCAATATGTCAGTAAAGTCTGACCTTCTGGGACCCGTTTAAACTTTGAATGATGTTTTTACTGGAGTCTGCCTGATATAGAGCTACAGAGTGGCTTCGGCTGTTTAACCAAAGCACATTCTTTTCTTTGGAGATTTTTGAAAACATGTTTGTGAAGTTTGTCAAAGTTGATGTAATGTTACCAAAAATCAAGTTACCAATTGAATGACATGTTTTGAAGATGGACAACAATCCTGACAGAATCAGGAACAGGGAGATTCAGTAGAACCACTAAATAAATAAACAATCAATAAGTCAACAAGGAAGGACCTGAATGCAGAATCACAGTTTATCCATTTAAACGGAGCTCACTGAAATCCTTACAAATGTTTAAATTCAACCATTGAGTAACAATGTGGACAATTTAAATGTAATTCTTCTGTGTCATATTTTATTTTTTAAATGTATCTGAGTTATTATTTACTGCTTTAAAAATGTAACTTTTACTTCTTCTCTTTTTTTACTTATTGAAAACTTATTTTCAAACTGTTTTAGTAAAGTCTCAGGTTTAGGCTGCAAAATAAAAATTTTAATCATGCTGTCAAATCCTCAACTGATCTGTGGGGAAAATGTCACCGTGTTCTGGAGGAACCAGAACCAGAAGAGGGACCAGAACCAGAAGAGGAACCAGAACCAGAAGAGGAACCAGAACCAGAAGAGGAACCAGAACCAGAAGAGGCACCAGAACCAGAAGAGGAACCAAAACCAGAAGAGGCACCAGAACCAGAATAGGCACCAGAACCAGAAGAGGCACCAGAACCAGAAGAGGCACCTGAACCAGAAGAGGAACCAGAACCAGAAGAGGAACCAGAAATAGAAGAGGAACCAGAACCAGAAGAGGAACCAGAAATAGAAGAGGAACCAGAACCAGAAGAGGCACCAGAACCAGAAGAGGGACCAGAACCAGAAGAGGAACCAGAACCAGAAGAGGAACCAGAAACAGAAGAGGAACCAGAACCAGAAGAGGCACCAGAACCAGAAGAGGAACCAGAACCAGAAGAGGAACCAGAACCAGAAGAGGAACCAGAACCAGAAGAGGAACCAGAACCAGAAGAGGAACCAGAACCAGAAGAGGCATCAGAACCAGAAGAGGCACCAGAACCAGAAGAGGCGCCAGAACCAGAAGAGGAACCAGAACCAGAAGAGGCACCAGAACCAGAAGAGGAACCAGAACCAGAAGAGGAACCAGAACCAGAAGAGGCACCAGAACCAGAAGAGGAACCAGAACCAGAAGAGGCACCAGAANGTACTCTCTGCTGACTCCAGAATGACCGGAAGGCACTGATGGATGGGTCAGACCCCTGCAGCCGTATCAGGTCGAGTGGACTCCGAGATGGCAGAGCAGTGATAGTAGACTGGGTAGCTTCTGGCTGAAGAAATTGACAGACATTCCCAACAACAGAATCGGGCACCCTGGTACCTGGTAGATAGCGCTCCAACTCCGACCCATCACCAACAGGAGGACTACGTTGTCTAGAAAGGGCATCAGCATTCTGATTGACTCGCCCTGGCGATACTTCACACTGTAATCGAATGCAGACAGCTCAGCGACCCAGCGCTGCTCCGTGGCGCCCAACTTGGCAGTATCCAGATGGCTCAGTGGATTGTTGTCTGTCCAGACAACGCAGCGGTGGCCCCACAGGTAATCCTTAAATTTGTCAGCCATGGCCCACTTCATGGCTGCCATCTCCAGCTTCATGGAGCTATAGTTCCTCTCCGCAGGATGCAGACTGCGGCTGCCATAGGCCACGGGTCTCACTTTTCCTCCTTGCTCCTGAGATAATACAGCTCCGAAACCACAGTGGCTGGCATCTACCTCCAAAATGAATGGCAGAGAAAAGTCAGCAAAAGCCAAGGAAGGTGCACTCACAAGGCGGGCCTTCAGCTCCCTGAAACTCTCCTCGCACTCCTCCGTCCACGCGCCACTCAGATGGGCCCCTTTGTTTTTCTGGTTACTTGACAGCTCTGCAATCAGCCGGTGAAGGGGTGCAGCCAGTTTCGAAAATCCCTCTACAAACCGTCTGTAATAGCTGGCAAAGCCAATGAAAAACCGCAGCTCAGTGACAGTTTTAGGATGAGGCCAGTCAGACACGGCTGAAATCTTGACAGGATCAGTTGACACTCCCGCCAACAACGCCAATTTGTGACCATGGGCAAAGCTAGAGGCCCCTAAATTGTACCACAATGACCAAATAACCCAAGGTTGAGTTGGTGCAAAAGGAACCCAGACAGAGGTAGCAAAATGTAAAGGTCTTTATTGACTTGGGTTACTAGTTAAAACAGCTTTAATAGTTCATTTTTCTTTAAAAATGTTCCCCCTTCCCAAACCAAATACAAAATAAATCACACTTAATCAAAGTAACCAAGGACCTTTAACAAGTAAATAATAATGACAAAACAACTTATAACAACCAGGGACGAAACCAATAAAGGGACTCCAGAAAGAAAAGAAAACCGGAACAAAACCCACTAAAATGCTGGCGTGGTTGAGAGCTTGTCTAATCTAAACCCAGTTGATAAAACTTAATTTTCCACCCCCAACTGAGCAGCAGTGGCCTGCCTAAGCAGTCAGAGCAGCTCACACCAGGGCTCAGAGCACCCCTAGAAGCTGCATTCAATTCAGCAGACTCCTCAGACAGCCAGGCACCCACACGACCGCATACCAGCCCTGTCACACAAACCAACACATTCACTGGGCTGCACACCTTTATGCAATCAGGTAATCAAGTGGGCGTGGTGAAGAGGTAACTGATGCTGCATTCACTAACAGGGCATGCTGTAGGAACTTTGAACCTCCAACCACCTGGTTACACATCTTCTGTAACCGCTTAATCCTCCACAGACGGGGAGCTGGTGCCTATCTCCAGCGGTCAAGGGGCGAGAGGCGGGGGACACCCTGGACGGGTCTTCAGTCCATCGCAGGGCCACACAGAGACGAACAGGACAAATAACCAGTCACGCAGACCTGGCTCCAGAGGAATTCAGATGGGGGGGCATTGGCTTATTTTGGGGTGGGGTCACAGTAAACTGTCTTTTTGGTTCCTATAAATACATAAATAAACCTTTATGTAACCTTTCCAATCAATAATCCCATTGTGTATTATTACAGAATAAACACTAAACAGTAGGGGTGTAACGTACATTGTGTTACACAGATGTTCAAAACTGATTTTCAAGTTTACCCATTTACTTACATATCTACCTTCATAGTAACGATACCTTAAACTCACGAGACGAGGTATTGAGTTCATGAGAAACGATATTACAATATTGAATTCATAAGAACGAGACGAGATTTTAATAAAATTTTCAAGAACTTTCCAAAAATCAAACTACTGCTGTAAATTTTTCTTTTCTCTCTCCTCCTCCTCTCCTGTCTCACCAAGGATGATATTTTGATTTCAACGGTGGAGAGGCTTGAACTGTTTAAACAGAGCCATGATATTAAACCTACAGCCAGTATCCATTTAATATAGTGGAACATTGTTTTAGGCAGTAAAAACTATGGGGTTAAAACTGCCTTTAACAAGTACAGAGGACATGTCCCCCATCATGTCCATGTGTCTCNGAAATAGAAGAGGCACCAGAACCAGAAGAGGAACCAGAACCAGAAGAGGCACCAGAACCAGAAGAGGCGCCAGAACCAGAAGAGGCACCAGAACCAGAAGAGGAACCAGAACCAGAAGAGGAACCAGAACCAGAAGAGGAACCAGAACCAGAAGAGGCACCAGAACCAGAAGAGGAACCAGAACCAGAAGAGGCACCAGAACCAGAAGAGGCACCAGAACCAGAAGAGGCACCAGAACCAGAAGAGGCACCTATAGCTGCAGACAAGCACCTCCGTGCTGGAAGTTGTTCTTTTAAAAAAATATCTACTTTTTTATTTTAGAACGTTACTGAACAAGTACCAAGTCTACACCAACAGAAAAAAGAGAACACCTGAAGTACACCAGAGAATAGAACACGTATACAGACAACCAGGGCTGTTAATTACAGATATACACGCAGAAGTTTGCTACTTTGAATCGTTTTGAGAGTCTTTAAGTTGGTAGAGTCAAATATTGATTTTATGTAAAGTTCCACATCCTTAGGAAAATGGAAAAAAAAGGTGTCTCATTAACAAATTTATACTTATGAATATAAAAAATGTAGCCATGAGGGGAAGTTGTTCTTCTTCGTGGGTCAGGAACTGTGTAACTGTGTGTCTCTGTCTTGTATTGGATCATCTGGTTCTCCGCTCACACACAGAAGACAGCAGCGCTGCTCTTCAGGAAATTTCACTCACCATCTTAGGAGGGTCATATGGGAGGCAGGGTGTGAAAACTTCAGTAGCTCAGGGGGTTAAGACATTGGTATTGCAACCAGAGGATTGCAGATTTGAATCCCAGGTGAAGCTTCTTTTAAACATAATTCAAGAGGTTTCAAAGTAACTTTTGTACTTGTTGACTTGTGAAAGATGGCGTACTTTAAATAGATTAAAGTCTTCCTCTGTCCCTCTATTGATGCTGTGAAAAACAATAAAAACTGGACATTTTTATTACTCTGGAAATTCCCCTCGGATGCCCCAGAATAGTCTGTAAAACTGGGTTTACACACCTGGTTTGCTTCTTAGAAGATTAAGTAAAGCAACAGTCTCCTTACCCAACGCGAAGACAAACAACTTCTAACAAAATCTACATTATGTAACTTGTTTTGAATTGTAAGAATTAAAAGTTTTGGGAGGAAAAAGAAATGTCGTGATCTCCGATACAAAGACTTCCGACATGGAGGTGGCTGTCCGCCATCTTGTCTGCAGCTGGGTACTCTTGGGAGCAACAGGGAACCAAAGAGGGCGTGGCTTCTTTTCCTTCCTCCTGCTGACTCTGGACATCCTGATCCTTATTCTCTAACATAAAAACATGATATTTATTGTCTTAACCTTATCTGCCAATATGGTGTTAAAATGTTAAGTTATTATAAAACCCCACAAAGCACAAGTACTCAAATATGAGACACGACAAACCTTTAACTAAAATTAAACAGCAGGAAGTCACAGAGCTCAATGAAGAGGATTAAAATATAAATTATAGCACAAACTCATTTCCCACCAAACAAAAGCAGCTCAGAGACGATTCCTGACAGCGGTGTCTCAGCCAATCAGCTCTCACACACAGAGCAGTGAGCAGGTATGACTACATGAGACAGTCAGATGTTGAGTCAGACACAGAGATGAGAGGAAGTAGAGCTCAGAGCTTCCAAGCCTCAGCATCCCTGCCTCCTGTTTAGTGAGAGCTGAGCTCCCAGATCAGTGGGTTGCTGGGAGAAAAAGCAGCGTTCAGTGATCCGAGCAGTGAGAAAACTACAACATCTGAGAAGTTAGTGGAGCAGGAGTACACTGCATGTGTCTAATGGTTGAAATAATCACTCTGTTTGTTCTTCATGTGGTTAAATAAATAGGAAGAGAGCAACCACGGCGTGTTTGATCAGAAACTATGTTTGTGTTATAAAAGCAACCAAGTTTAGGCTTGTTAAATGTTTTATTCTTATTGGTTGTCTGTCGATCTAACACCTAAATAGTAACTTGTTGAAAAGTTTTATTAAAGTTTTAAAGTTGGGTCAAAAAATCTTTGGTTTAAATTTAGAATCCGTCTGTGTGAATCATTATGTTTGTGCCAGGTTTATCATTAGTTATTAATAATCATTTTACCGGCAGGTCACTGACCTGAATTTAGCTGAAAATAAACCAGCTAGACTAAATAAATCTGAGGATATTTTAACATAAAATTTATGGGTTTATTATCATGGTAACTATTATAATATTTTGCATTATTATTCACTTATACAGTCACACACATCTACTCACACCTATAGGGACACTTTTACGGTTACCAGTTTATAACAGTCATGTTTTTGGGGTCTGTAGGAGGAAGCCGGAGGAAAACCATGCATGCACAAAGAGAACACGCAAACTCCACGCAGAGGGGCCGCCGAGCCGAGGAAGCGAACCCACGACCTCCTTGCTGCGAGGCAACAGTGCTAACACTGACATAAACTCTGTTTCTCCAAACAGAGGCTGTTCAGGAAGCCATGCACTCCATGAACACACTTCAAAATAGCCTAAAGGTTTTAGGCTCTCATGTTAGTTACATTCTTTTAACATTTTTTAACGTGTTTACCATTATTCACTGGCAACTAGATCCTGTCCGTAAACTGTAAAGTGAAGGAACATCTTTGTGTGACAACAGGAACTGACGTTACCAGAAAAGGGGGATAGTTACCGTGAACACGTCCAATCAAAGACAAATGTTGGCTCTTGAACACATTTTTTTGATGACCTCTGGTTTGGAGTATCACCTTGTCGGCCCCAAGAGCTTCTTCTTGTCAGAGGTCTCTGAAATTTCCCCTTTCCCCTCCTTCACTGACTGTCTTATCCTGTTTGTTGCTGCTTGGTCTCAGAGCTCTGCTGTGCAAGATACAGTTCACACACACAAACACACACACACACACACAGACACACACACTTCTCCGTCTCCTGCCCTTGCCTAAGGGTTTGGTTTGATTCATGCCCTTTGTCAAAGTTTGAGTGGGTCTCAAAGAAATAATGGTGCGACTTCCTTGGGATTGTGGCTCCTTCCTTAATTGGTGTCTTTTCTTGCATGTACATCACATTCGCCCTTGTTCACCAGAAATCACACATCAAAGGATCTAAAAACTTCTCTCCTGCAGTGTCAACTTGAAGTTCACACTGCTTAGGTTCTGATAAGAGCTGCACATGAAAAAAAAAATCAGGAGAGGAAAAGGAGAGAACAACAAATTGGAGCATCCAGCTTCATATTTATAGTTGACTGCAGCATTCTGCAGCCCTTTGAGGTTATCGCTAAAACCTTCCATATTAAACACACCCACTGCAATGACTGCAGGGAAATGGTAATATGCAAAACAGTTGCATGAGATTATTGCACGTTTTCTTTGTGGAGGAAAGTTGAAATTTGAGTCTTTAGAGAATTTCAGAGTTTCTCCATGGAACAAACCAGCTGCTTTGATTGTTAATTCAGTGTGACCTATAGAGGCAGGTCAAAGCTGATCAATTCAGAAGGTTTCACACTGAGAAAACACATTTTCTTTTTTCATAATTGACATAAATTTCCTCATTGTCCACAGAAGGCACCTGAACAGAAAAAATGAAGTTTGATTACATTTTTTTTGGTGTTTTATTAAACTTTTGCACATCTGTGGTGTTTTTGATTAAAAAAAAGATCAGCTGTTTAATTTAGATCAATTTAATTGTCAATCACAGCATGTTGGATACATTAGAGAATGAAATGTTTTCCTCTCAGTGTTTCTCAGGCTAGTTGTCTAGGCTTTCAGGCTGCTCAATCTTCTGCCTGAAGGAAAGACCTAACCCTAACCCTAAGGAGGAAGAAGTTGAATCAGTTTTCAGTGGGTCCACCCGACATAGACACACACATTGAGCCACGTTAGCGCTATCGTTACCATCTCTAGGCCATAAAAAAGTTAAAGCTAAGTCATTTCCGGAGGGTTACGGAGGGTTAAATGTAAACTTTTCTCACAGCTCAACTACTTCTTGAACTCCATCCTCCGCTGGATCGTTGACAGATCTAAAACAGAAATATCTACAGCAACCAGAAACACAATCTACACCCACCAGAGACGGAGGAGACAAAGAGGTGCGATGTCTTTGCTCAAAGAGACATCAAAATAAGCACAATGTGCTGTGAAGGCATCATTTATTTTCAAAGCACATGCAGTTACCGTCCGACATCTGACACAGAAAATGAAACGTAACAGATGTTGTATTGTTTGTTATGGTTTTCAGACAGTGATTCTAACATATGTTTGAGTTTTTGAGCTGAAAATTTGGGCCTGTCTCCTCGTTTCACTAATAAAATGGTCAGATTGGAGCGTGGATAAAAAAAAGTTTCTTCTGCAGAAATGTAACGTTTAACCAAAGATAAAGAAATAAAAATTTTCGGTCGTCTACAGTCTCATGTTCCTCAGCAGTCACCGCGCTGCCCATTCTCCAACACTCTGTCCAACACTGAGACTAATGTAGTTGGTAAATCTAAGTAGCACTATTAGTTTCACTGAGTCGTTTGACATCATCTGTAAAACTAATATTTCGTTTTCATTAACCCAATCTGCCTATATAGTTAAAGTAATCATTTTGTCATGGGATGGCTCTACTTTTTGAGCTAACAGCTTCAAATTGCTGAGGTTTGTAAGGAGACAAGTGGACAGATAATTACAGTAAAATAAATGTAATATCTCCTCCAGCTGAGCAAAGGAGAACATATGTCTCGTACCTGATGGTCGAACTCGAGCAGAGAGCTTCCCCCTGTCACCGGCTCAAATGAATGGCCGTGTTTTTATCCACTGAGGTGTGAAATTGCTGCTGTATTTGGCAGATCAGTGTGGGTTAACGCTCCCTCCCAGGGTCCCACTTTCCGATCCCTTCGTCCTTCCGTAGCTACCAGCGGGGGCGGCCCTGAATCACATGTTGTTGTGCTAATTTCACAGTGGTCACTTCAGTGAGAACACGAGATTTGTGGGAGTGCCTCTGTGCAGGAATGTGTTGGAATGTGGAAACATGGCTGCAAACTGCCCCTGATGGATCTGACTAAATGCTCGTAAGTCCAGCGGTCATGCTGGCTCATTTAGTGATTTCACTAAATGAGGACAAGACCAGAGTTTCTCTCCACACCCTCCCTACGGTCAGAGTGATAGAAGTGGCCATTAAATAGCGGGTTTGTTTTAGGAGGGACAGGGGGTGGCAGGGAGCCAAATAGCCCTGCACCTGCCTGTCCTGCAATCCTCACATCTCATTCTGCAGACCAGGTTGCAGTCCCTCGGTCGCCGGTCTCATCTGTGCCATTGATCGCTGTATTTTAGATCCTCTTTCATCTATAAATAATGTAGTCATCTGTGGCGCGTACTCCCTCTGAAACGCCCCTGTTACCAGCCACTGTGGAGGCAGTCAGCCCTGCAAGGCATGCCATGGCTGTCTATGATAATTGTTTTATGGATGCCACTCTGTTTTCCTCTCCTCTCTCTTGTGTTCCGTCTCTGTGGATGATGATTGCGCATTTTGAGACAAACCACTTTCAGGCCTCCCACTTCTTAAATCTGCTCACGCTTATCACATGATGGTTATTAATTAGATCACAAAAGCCTCTTTCAGACATGCACTGCTTTTCATTAATCAGATAGGAGCTAAACATGCTGGTGTCATATCTAACTTATTAACCTCTGGTGTTTTTCTGTAAGACTCTTTAGCAGGAAATCTGAATAAATCAGATCTGGTAACACACACACACATACACACACACACACACACACACACACACACACACACACACACACGCACGCACGCACAAACAGTGGAGTCACACTATTATAAACATAAATAAGAGTGTTGCTCTAACTTTCCTACTTTAACAATAATTAGCTATCTATTATTTTTGTTTTTGTTAAAAAAAAGGTTTCGGTCATATAAAGACATGGCCAATTGACTTTCTTATCATTTTAATAAGAAGTCTTTCTTCTTTCCATCCTCTGCTGTATTGTTTAGGCTTTAGCTGTTAGCTTGAAATGTTTGCTAGCTTGAGATGTGTCCTAAATGCAAACTGTAAGTGTAAAAGTATTTCCAGCAAAGTTTTAACAGGTTTTTTTTTTTCCAGCTGTGCTGATCTCTAGTAAGACTATGTTGATAAGTGACCAATGCAATTATTTACATTGAATTCTTTGGTTATTGGTGCTAGCAGCTGTAGCAGAAGCTAACTGTAGCACTTCTGGTTCCGCCAAGTGTACTTTCTGTGGGACTATCATCTCTCTGTCTTTCTTTTTATTTTCCCTTCTTTTATTCACCTTCCTCTTTTCATCCTGAAGAGTTTTTTTTAAAGCGGACTCTGCATTAACACGATAATCAAGCCTTTCATGTTAGCTTGCATGCTACTTCATTTATGCAACCTTTTGACATCAGAAGCCTTTTTACTCCACATCCAGCAGAATATTCATATTTTGGAAATATGTTTTAATCAAACTGCTATAAATACACATTTACTGTAGTTTTTAAGACACCAACATATAACATACAGCAAGCTGTCTTTCGTACAACCTATTCAAAGCCCTATGTCTCTTAAGCTCTTTACTACAAATGATTTTATTCATAAATAACCAATAGTCAGGTGTTTTTATGTTGTATTAAAGGCTTTAAGCTGCAGCTTATTGCTTCATCTCTAACTGGGCAACTTATTTTACTTATTTAAACAACAATAAAGTATTGTAGCGTCCGTCAGAACGGAAAGAGACGACGGACGAGTTGTTCCCAGTTTTCTCTAGCTGTTCTTTTATTCAGGAACCAGAACGGTTACTGTCAGCCGTAACCACGCTAATACAGAGATCTGAACAGGTTGGAGCCAGAGGAGTTCTAACTCACACACACAAACTTCTTTCCTCTCCCGCCCCGCTCCACCAATCACACACACCCACAGCAACAACGCTCTTAAAGGAACAGCAACACAGAACAGTACAAAGGATTCCAGCCTTTCAACTAAACAGAAATACAGGGTCGCCACACTGCCCCCCCCTTATTAAGTCCCTCGTCCCGAGGGATCACAACAAAAGTCTCTGAGGTAACCCGGGGGCTTCCTCTGCCTACGAGGCCTACTGGGGCTGAGACCCAGGGGCTGTGGCGGCAGCCGAACAGGACGTGGAGAACAATGTGCAGAAGGGGAAGGGGGAAGAACGGATGAGGCTAAGGGTACAGAGTCCTGCTTCTCCCGGGGGAGGGGCAGCCCACCCTGGTTAGGACGTGCATCCCCTCTATATGGAGCTAGCCTATCCCTGTGTAAGGCCACCCGTCTACCCCTAGGTGGTAACTGAACTCGATACACCACCTCGCCCAGTCTTTCCAGCACAACACAAGGCCCCTCCCAATGACAGTCCAATTTAGGGCACCGACCCTTCTTCCTTTTTGGGCAGTACACCCACACGAGGTCTCCAGCCCTAAAATCTTGTCCTGTTGTCCTGACGTCATAGTTCCTTTTCTGCCTTTTGCCTGCTTTTTGCAACTGGTCGCGAGCAAAAGCGTGGGCTGACTCCATGCGATCCTGGAGTCTCCTCGCATACTCCGGTCCTGGGGAAACTGATGGTGCGTCTGGGGGCCTTCCGAAGACCATCTCCGCCGGTGTCCTCAGCTCTCGTCCCAGCATGAGAAGAGCAGGGGTGCACAAGGTGGAATCCTGCACGGCAGATCTGTAAGCCAGTAGGACAAGTGGCAGGTGCATGTCCCAATCTCGTTGATGCTCCGCGGTGACGATGGCAAGCTGTTTCGCGAGCGTTCTGTTGAACCGCTCAACGAGGCCGTCGCTCTGAGGGTGCAGTGGTGTGGTCCTAGTCTTTTGCATTCCTAGCTTTTCACACATAGCAGCGAACACGGTAGACTCAAAGTTTCTGCCTTGGTCGCTGTGGAGGACCTCAGCTGCACCAAACCTGGAGAACATGCCTTCCACCAGCGCATCAGCAACAGTCCCCGCCTCCTGATCCGGTATGGCAAAGGCCTCTGGCCACTTAGTAAAGTAGTCCATAGCGACCAAAACATAACGGTTCCCTTTGTCTGTGAGGGGAAATGGACCCATTATGTCCACTGCAACTCTCTCCATGGGGGCCCCCACTGCCAGCTGCTGGAGCTGTGCGCGGGACTGGTTTGGGGGACCCTTGTGGGCGGTGCACAGATCACACCGGCGACAAAAGTCCTCAACGTCTCTCCTGATCTGTCCCCAGTAAAACCCCTGTCTTAGTCGGCGGAGGGTTTTTGAGACTCCAAAGTGTCCCGCTCCAGCAGATCCGTGACAGGCTTTTAGCACAGACTCTCTGAGTGTTCTGGGAACCACCACCTGCCATCTCTCCTCACCGGTGGCAGGCTCTTTCCAGGCTCTCTGGAGCACTCCATCCTTTACTCGGAGAGCCTCAAACTTTTCAAAAAGTCCTTTGGAAGCCGGCGAACATCCGGCAATCTCCTCCCTCTGTGGCTTCTGTCCCAACTCCACCCTCTGCAGGACCATTTGTAAATCTGGATCTTTTTCCTGATGCACCCTCCACTCCGGGGGGTCAACCTGTGCAGCTCTGCAGAGCAGTATGTCTTCGCCGTGCCGGGGGCGCTGCTCCTCCTCAGAGCAGAGTTCATTCTCCCGAGCCTCCCTCTTGTCACAATAACGGCAGCCGTCTGGAGCACAGGGACGCCTGGACATAGCGTCTGCATTAGCATGACGAGCTCCCGCTCTGTACTCTACCTGGAAAACATACGCTGCCAGTTCCTCCAGCCAGCGTGCGATCTGTCCTTCCGGCTCTTTGAAGGACATCAGCCACTGGAGAGCTGCGTGGTCAGTACGGACAGTGAAGGGTAGGCCGCAGAGGTAATACTTGAAGTGGCTTATTGCTCTCACAATAGCAAGGAGCTCCCGGCGCGTAACACAATAGCGTCTCTCGGCTTTATTAAAGGTCTTGCTAAAGTAAGCCACCACTTTCTCTCCCTCAGGGCCCACCTGGCTTAACACTGCCCCCATCCCCACATCACTGGCATCAGTGTCCAAAACAAACGGCAGGTTTGGGTCTGGGGGTGTGAGAATAGGAGACTCCATCAAGGCCTTCTTTAAACAGTTGAAGGCCTGCTCACACTCCGGCATCCACACGAAATCACAGTCCTTCCGTTGCAAGCTGAACAGGGGCGCGGCAATGCACGAAAAGCCACGCACAAACCGCCGGTAGTAGGATGCTAGTCCGATGAAGCTTTTCAGCTCCCTCAGATTGGAGGGGGTTGGCCAGTCCTTTACAGCCTGCACTTTCTCTTCCATCGTGCTTATACCCTCCCCACCAACCCTGTGCCCCAGGAACTCCAGTTCTTTCCTCATGAAACAGCACTTGTTTGGGTGGAGCCTCAGGCCAGCTGCTGCAATCTTCCCCAGGACCAGCCGCAGGGACTCCAAGACAGCCTTGAATGAGTTCCCATGGACAAGGAGGTCGTCCAAATAAACAAGACACTCCTGTCGAGGGATCCCAGCCAGCACCTTTTCCATCAGCCACTCGAACGTGGCTGGAGCGTTGCAGAGTCCGAAACAGAGGACACGGAACTGCCAAAGCCCTTTCCCTGTGCAGAATGCAGTCTTTGGTTTAGCATCTGGGCTGAGGGGCACCTGCCAGTACCCGCTGCGGAGGTCTAATGAGGAAAACCAAGATGAGCCAGACACCAAATCTAGTGACTCATCGATACGGGGCAGCGGGTACGAGTCTTTCTTGGTGACGCTGTTCAGTGGCCTGTAATCCACACAAAACCTCATTTTAGAACTCTTCTTCTTGTTCACCATCACAACCCCCGAAGCCCAGGGGCTGTCAGAGGGCTCAATCACACCAGTCCTCAGCATCTCCTCAATCGCGTTGTCAGCAGCTGCCTGGTGAGCAAGGGGGAGGCGGCGAGGGCGCGTTTTAACTGGCCGTGCATCTCCCGTGTCAATTTCGTGCTGCACCAGATGTGTCAGGCCCACCTCCTCCTCCGACAGAGCAAAAATGTCCTTAAACTCCCACAGTACTTCCCACAGCTCCTCCTGCTGTTGGGGCTCCAGGTCAGCACAGCACCGTGCCCAAATCTCCCGCACCGCTGTTAGCCTGTCTACCCCTCCCACTGCTGGCTGCGGGCCAGCTGCAGGGGAGCACACGTCGTTTGAAGGTGGGACTGTGGAGGATGAGGATGTAGAGGAGGGACTATGAAGGTGAGGGTCTGATACTCTCCCAACCTTTGCGGATGATGGGCAGGGGCAAGGGGGCTGTGAGGGGTGTACCATTTCGACTACAGGGCCCCCTGGAAAAGTCAATGAGCCCACCCCCAAGTCCAACACACAGCGAGCAGCCCGGAGAAAGTCCAGTCCTAATATGCATGGGTCATGAACCGCTGCGACCCACACTCCGAAATCCATCGACACCCCCCCAACCTGAATAGTGAGCACGCACCTTCCTAGCATAGGGGCTAGTTCCCCAGTCACAGTTCGGAGTTTCACAACAGTAGAATCCAACCGGGTTTCACTTGGGACCAGATCGGGTCGCACCAAAGTAGCAGTGGAGCCTGTATCCACAAGGGCCACACATGGAGCCCCTGCCAGGGTGATGGGGGCATGGCAAAAGTTCCCCACGTGAGTCCAGCCCACAACTCGCACAGACTCTGCGACCCCGTCTGCTTCTGGGGGAAGCAGAGCCCTACTCCCCCGTCCGATACCGTCTGCTGGAGGCATGTGGGACACAGTAGCAGGGGTCTGTGACGTCCCGTTTACACAGACCCCGGATCGTTTCCCGAACCACCCACCTGCCTGGGGCAGCGCACGCTGATATGGCCCGCCTGGCCACACACCCAGCACACCGGAGGGCCCCGTCGAGAGCGGGGGTGAGGGCCACCGCGCTGTGGTTGCAGTGACACCGAACGGATCAGTTCAGTCAATTCCTCAGCCCACGCTGGTTTTTCTCGGGCTGAGCTCTCCTGCACCACAGCCCTCACAACAGGACCTGTTCCGACGCGGTCGTCCATCGCAGCTGCTCCTACTGCCTCCCTCTCCAAGGCCAGCTCCAGCGCCTCCTGCAGAGTACGGGGGTGTGCTAGCTGCGTCTGCATGCGCAGTTCTCTGGGATTGATGGCCCGAATGAAATGGTCTCTGGCGAGTTCACTTTGCACATCAGCAGACATGTGTGAATATGCTCTTCTGGTCAGGGTTTCAACATCATTGGCCAAAGTACGCAGCGGCTCTCCAGCCAGTCTCTGCCTGCTAGCCAGTTCTGAACGAAGCACCCCAGGCTGGTTACACTGTCCAAAACGCCGCTTCAGGGCTCCCACCAACGCTTCGTAGTCATCCCTCTCAGCCGGGCTTAACAACAACAAGCACGACAGAGCTTCATCCGTAAGACACAGAGCCAGCTGTAGCGCTTTAATGTCCTCCGACCAGCCCGCAGCCTTTGCTAACAGTTCAAATTGGGCATGGAAAGCCTCCCAGTCCGCCCTACCGGAGTATTTTGGCGTCTTCACCGGCGGTTGATTTCCCTGGGCGCCGCCATCAATGTTTACCTTTGGCCGCGCGCCAACGCGGGATGGAGGTTTTGCGCCGTCGCGGCTGCCAACGCTGAAGCCTGCTTCGGTGGCCAGCTCCCTCACTGTTTGTCTCAAACGGGCTGCGTGGTCCAAGGTACCGCCGGAGTCCATCACCGGCCATGTAGGATCAGTATAACCACTATACATCACCTCCTCCTCCTTTACAGGCAGCACACCGGCCACGCTTCGTCGAGCCGCCATGCTAAGACTCCGAGCTAAGTGGCTAACAGCGAGCAGCAGTAGAAGTTCCCGACGTTTTACTTCTGACACCAATGTAGCGTCCGTCAGAACGGAAAGAGACGACGGACGAGTTGTTCCCAGTTTTCTCTAGCTGTTCTTTTATTCAGGAACCAGAACGGTTACTGTCAGCCGTAACCACGCTAATACAGAGATCTGAACAGGTTGGAGCCAGAGGAGTTCTAACTCACACACACACACGCACGCACGCACAAACAGTGGAGTCACACTATTATAAACATAAATAAGAGTGTTGCTCTAACTTTCCTACTTTAACAATAATTAGCTATCTATTATTTTTGTTTTTGTTAAAAAAAAGGTTTCGGTCATATAAAGACATGGCCAATTGACTTTCTTATCATTTTAATAAGAAGTCTTTCTTCTTTCCATCCTCTGCTGTATTGTTTAGGCTTTAGCTGTTAGCTTGAAATGTTTGCTAGCTTGAGATGTGTCCTAAATGCAAACTGTAAGTGTAAAAGTATTTCCAGCAAAGTTTTAACAGGTTTTTTTTTCCAGCTGTGCTGATCTCTAGTAAGACTATGTTGATAAGTGACCAATGCAATTATTTACATTGAATTCTTTGGTTATTGGTGCTAGCAGCTGTAGCAGAAGCTAACTGTAGCACTTCTGGTTCCGCCAAGTGTACTTTCTGTGGGACTATCATCTCTCTGTCTTTCTTTTTATTTTCCCTTCTTTTATTCACCTTCCTCTTTTCATCCTGAAGAGTTTTTTTAAAGCGGACTCTGCATTAACACGATAATCAAGCCTTTCATGTTAGCTTGCATGCTACTTCATTTATGCAACCTTTTGACATCAGAAGCCTTTTTACTCCACATCCAGCAGAATATTCATATTTTGGAAATATGTTTTAATCAAACTGCTATAAATACACATTTACTGTAGTTTTTAAGACACCAACATATAACATAGTACCATACAGCAAGCTGTCTTTCGTACAACCTATTCAAAGCCCTATGTCTCTTAAGCTCCTTACTACAAATGATTTTATTCATAAATAACCAATAGTCAGGTGTTTTTATGTTGTATTAAAGGCTTTAAGCTGCAGCTTATTGCTTCATCTCTAACTGGGCAACTTATTTTACTTATTTAAACAACAATAAAGTATTATGATGAAGTTTTTTTTAACCTTTTTTCTGGAAAATTTAAAATACTAAAGACATGCACAAATGATACATTTGTCACATTGAAACATAAACTCTTAATTCTATAGGTCATAAGATATATTTAGTAAGAGAGATGATAATGTTGGCCTTTCAGTCTTACAGGTTGCAGACCCCTGGTCTAGATCTAGTGTTTTTGAGTATTTTGTGAAAACCTGAATATATCTCACCTGTGTCTGTTCTCCAGATGTGTTGACTGTGACTTACTGAGGGAAATAGCTTTTTCCGGATCACTAAACAGCTCTGCTCACCTAATGAAGTCGACTCTTGGTTCCCAAACGACTCCTCATTTAGTCCTACTGATGTGTCATTCATGAATGATCCAGACAGTTTTTATTTTTCTTCCAGGACTAGACCATTATTATAAAAGAGGGGTGTCTATTAGAGCAGTTGGGAGTCACACAACAGATTGTATAACTTCACTCCCGTTTTATGACCCAGAAAAAGAAAGCAGTCAACAGCTCTTAGACATATACCTTGTTATTTTTTGTTTAAAAGCCTACGCTCCTTTGCACGAGTTGAAACATGGAGCCAGTTTGTTCACCAACAGCACATCACTACTTTATCCAAATACCTTGGGTGTGACCTGCTGACTAATGCTGGAAACGTCTTTGTGATGACCTCTGAGACCTCCCTCATCCTATTCTCAGTCTGACGCTAACAATCATCCCTCCTGGACTCACCTGTATTTCCTTTCTGCTCCTCTGGTTGGCTCCTCGGTTCCCCTGATCCCTCCTCGTCCTCGTCTGAACCAGCAACAGAAATAACATTCAGTAAAAATATTTTCACTCATCAATATTGCATTTCAACCTCTGCTGGATCTCAAACTAACCTCCTAACAAAGTCTCCTCTGGACCCATAACTCTCGTTTCTCTGATCAGCCTCCACAGCAACACAAACCTGCTTCTTACGAACATACAGCGCCTATAAAAAGTCTTCACCCCTTGGATGTTTTACACTTTTATAAATCAATCACGAGCAACATAATTTGGCTTCAACCGCACCCCAAATAATTAAAGCATGTAACATAAAGTAAGTGTTGACAATTGTGACCATGGGCAAGGCTAGAGGCCCCTAAATTGTACCACAATGACCAAATAACCCAAGGTTGAGTTGGTGCAAAAGGAACCCAGACAGAGGTAGCAAAATGTAAAGATCTTTATTGACTTGGGTTACTAGTTAAAACAACTTTAATAGTTCATTTTTCTTTAAAAATGTTCCCCCTTCCCAAACCAAATACAACATAAATCACACTTAATCAAAGTAACCAAGGACCTTTAACAAGTAAATAATAATGACAAAACAACTTATAACAACCAGGGACGAAACCAATAAAGGGACTCCAGAAAGAAAAGAAAACCGGAACAAAACCCACTAAAATGCTGGCGTGGTTGAGAGCTTGTCTAATCTAAACCCAGTTGATAAAACTTAATTTTCCACCCCCAACTGAGCAGCAGTGGCCTGCCTAAGCAGTCAGAGCAGCTCACACCAGGGCTCAGAGCACCCCTAGAAGCTGCATTCAATCCAGCAGACTCCTCAGACAGCCAGGCACCCACACGACCGCATACCAGCCCTGTCACACAAACCAACCCATTCACTGGGCTGCACACCTTTATGCAATCAGGTAATCAAGTGGGCGTGGTGAAGAGGTAACTGATGCTGCATTCACTAACAGGGCATGCTGTAGGAACTTTGAACCTCCAACCACCTGGTTACACAATAATTGTCATTCTGATTTTACTTTGACATTACAGGATTTTTTTGGGGGGGGTAAAACTTTTGGGCAAAGAAGCAAAATATGTTGCTCATAATTGATTCATAAAAGTAATAAAAGAGTAAAACATCTAAGGGGTGAAAACTTTATAGGAACTGATTTATTCTGTTTTGGGTTTCTTGAGTCCTTATGACAGAAAAATCACTGGCGTCGTAAAGATTTATAAAAGCGTGTTTTCTTGAACCACTTAAAAATGTTGAGACTGGATGAGTTTTAAACAACAAAAATCCAAGTCTGTGCTCAGTTTTAAAATCAAATAGAAATCTTGTCTGCTCATGCACACAGACCAACCATGAAGACATTCAAAAAATGTAACACGGAGTCTGAATTGGCTTAGTGTAAAAAAAAAAAGTTGACTTTTTCAGAAAACCCCTACATATTAGCATAACTGGTGATTTTTGTGTACTCTTTCAGACTGTGGGTGGATCCTTCTACTATTGGCTTATCTTTACCTTTAGGCCAAGTGTAATTGCATATTTAGCAGCACAACTGTACATGTTGGAAAAAACACAAAGAAACAATGTCAAACTAAAGGCAACAGAGCAGAGCTACTCACCTTCACCTAGCTATTCTCTAATGACTCATAACTCTAACGTTCAGTGATTTTTTTTCAGTGATTCAGAAGTTTTTACATGTACCTGATCTAAATACTGCTACACATGTTTTGAAAATTGAATTTCTTTTGTGATTGGTGCATGGACACAGGGATTCTTGTTAGAGTCAAGCTAACAGCTAATCATTGCAGGGCTCGGACCATTTTAACACTTTTTCAATTACGTCTTGAGAACGTTCTTCACATTTCCAACACCTGTGTACACTTTTAGTGACACCTGATTTGAGTTGTTTTGGATGGTGGAAATGAGCTCTTGAATGAATCTGTGTATTCCTCCCTGATTCTCTCTCACTAAGATCGCTGTGACTACTGTCCACTGCAGGTAAGACACTGACTGCTCATCGGCACTCTACACAACCCCACTTCAGGAAATAAAACCCTTTCCTTTTAACATTGAGTGCCTTGTGTCTGAAAAAGGCTTTAAGACAGCATGAAACAGATAGAATGCACAGCTGGTGCCGAGCTCCTCTAGAGGGGTAAATAAGTCTGATTCTTTTGCTTTGTTCTTGCCTGCATATGTTGCCCAAATAGCTCTTTCAGTCTCACCCTCTCCCTCATTATGAATGCTTGGTTGGCTGCCTTACCCAGTGTGCTGGAGATGCTTTCAGTAGTGATCTGGGAGGGCTGCAAGTGTTGAGATTTCCATTCTGTTGCACATTTCTCTCCGCCGGTCTCCAGAGGAAGTCGGGGGATTGTCAGGGCTCCCCAGAGGGTGGACACTAAGCTCACGGCGTAACAAGATAAAGTCGAAGTTGGACATTCAAAACTCCTGGCTTTGTATCTTCAACCGTATAAATTCTCCTCAAGATGCTGTTGTGTCCCATGAATTTGTCAAATTTTAGCATGATGCAAAAAGCCCCGCAAAGCAGAAAGGCTGTCATTCATGAGGTGTTCCCACTCAAGGTGTTGTCAGGCTTTGTGGAGAAATGAGACATTATGTGATGGTGAAATGTGTTTTTCTTCTTACCCTGGCACCGTTTCACGTTAAGTGGGTGAAGCGCTGACACGGCCGCTCAGCGATGTTGCAGGATTTCTGTGTCAGAAAAGCCACTGTGTGACTTTTTTTTAAAAGCACTTGGTAAAAATGGAACGCCACAGTTTTATTTCCCACTATGGGCCACTGGTGAAATTTCAGTTTAATCTGGTTCTTAGGCTTTTCACAAGCCAAAGGAAGTGTGAATATCACACTGGGAAGCTGGATTTAAAGTTTAATCTTCTCCTTTGCTGCAGTATCACTTGATAAAAGCCGCTTCCTAATATGTGGATTTGTTGTTAGGATTCTAATGTCTTATTAAAAATGAATAAAAAAATGCAAACTATACATTTTAGTTGTGCATTTGCGGCAATGCACAAAAATAAACTTCAATTAGAATATTTTATCACCAAAAAGCGAATGAGGCTGCAGCGCTGCACACAATATGACCAGACAAGATATCTGTAATCTCATGACATTTTGCCAGTCAGCATGACAGATTCTTTTTGCTCTGGAGCGTATCTCTGAGAATACCGCGGCGTAAACCAGTAAATTATCCTGCTGAGGTTTTGAAGACATGCTTGGCTAAATGGCTGCCAATAAACAAGACTCTGCGGAACCAAATCACCCTTGCAATCATCCTGCTGCTGTCACAGTCCTTGAAGACAGGTATAGCGTGGATTGGTGCTGCGTTTGCTTCCCTGCAGACCTGCATGGCAAAACTAGCAGGAAGAAACAACTCCAAATAATAAGACTGCCTTTTAACAGCTACAAAATGTGGATCTAATGTGGCCCCTGTGGTTGAAACGTTTTAGGCTTTTGATTTCCTCTGAAAGTAAAGAGTTGTGAAAACTATATATTCTCTCTTGACATGCCCATATGTGCTGCTGACACATTTATCTTCGTTGTTTTGATCTGCCTCTACGATGGCTGTGACATCAAGACCCCACTGGTGGTCGGTAAAACGCAGCAGCTAACCTTTTAAATGGACCCAATTATAATATTTAGTTTCTAAAGCGGTTTAATCAAAGCGCCAGTTTACCCCGAGGTCCTGTCTGGCCTTGCAGATAGTTTCAGTTAAGTCCAATATGTCTTTGAAACGTTTGATTATGTTTTTTTTGTATTCTGTAGCAATTTAAAGCAAGTATTCACATAAAAGCAGTAGAAAAAAGGAAAATAAATGAAAAGGTGCATTTAACACATCCCTATTACACTGCTCTCACTGCCACAGTAGGTGTTGCAAAAAATACAACAAACTTTTGTTTACTGTGACGTGGCTGTTCTTGACTAGTCTGTCTCAAAAATGTTAGAAAAAGTGCAAGTTTTTAGTTCCAATCATATTAAAATATATATGATGTAATAGTGAATTTGAAAAGTGCTAAATCTGTTGTCATGAATTTGTTGTCATGAATCAATCCGAAGCGTCTTAATGATGTCTCAGTTTGTTCACAAGTTTGATTGTCACATCTCTCAAGGCTAACTTATGAAAACTAAATTGAAAAAGGTTTAAACGGGTTACAGATGGTTACATATTTTAATAGATGTAAAGTTTCTGAAAATGTTTAAATTCCAAGCAACGCAGGAGCAAGGCCGTGCAACTCACATGAGCAAACTGAGAACCCTCGCTGACGTTTCAACGACTCGTCAAGACTTGTTGCCAGCAGCTGCAGTCCAGAGAGGCGCCTTGGTTTTCCTTCAGACATGAAAACAAACCAGACTCCGCCCTGCTACCCTTTCTGTTTTAAAGGCAGGTACAAAAAGTGGTGTGTGCACAGCTAGCCAAAATGCATGATGAGCGCTGTAAGCTGAGTCATTGTTAACGAGGCCAACAATGGACATTTGGTTGGCCGAGGCAGAAGTCTCTGCTCACTCTGATCCCAGGTCTGCTGGAGGGTTTTTTCTGTTAAAGGTAACTTTTTCATATTTTAAAATCTTTTCCTTGAGCCATTATGTGCTAATATGACCCGTTACAGGGTTAATGAAAAGTCACACAGCCTCATCTGCTGCTTGTGTCCAGAATACCACACTTGTAACTTCTGAGTCTTCAGTCCGGTGCCCTGAAGTCTCACAAAGTCATGTATCTCGTGAGAAGCAGTAACGCTTTATAGTAATCTATGTTCCACCTCAGAACCTGCTCAGGACAGACGAGCTGAAGACACAGACATCATAGATATGAGCTAAGAGATCTATTGTATCGTGTTCATCATGGAGGAGCCTCCAAAGAAACAAAGAAAACCTTTATCTGATGATTAAACACATGGGTACACATTGAAGGGANGAGGGTGGACACTAAGCTCACGGCGTAACAAGATAAAGTCGAAGTTGGACATTCAAAACTCCTGGCTTTGTATCTTCAACCGTATAAATTCTCCTCAAGATGCTGTTGTGTCCCATGAATTTGTCAAATTTTAGCATGATGCAAAAAGCCCCGCAAAGCAGAAAGGCTGTCATTCATGAGGTGTTCCCACTCAAGGTGTTGTCAGGCTTTGTGGAGAAATGAGACATTATGTGATGGTGAAATGTGTTTTTCTTCTTACCCTGGCACCGTTTCACGTTAAGTGGGTGAAGCGCTGACACGGCCGCTCAGCGATGTTGCAGGATTTCTGTGTCAGAAAAGCCACTGTGTGACTTTTTTTTTAAAGCACTTGGTAAAAATGGAACGCCACAGTTTTATTTCCCACTATGGGCCACTGGTGAAATTTCAGTTTAATCTGGTTCTTAGGCTTTTCACAAGCCAAAGGAAGTGTGAATATCACACTGGGAAGCTGGATTTAAAGTTTAATCTTCTCCTTTGCTGCAGTATCACTTGATAAAAGCCGCTTCCTAATATGTGGATTTGTTGTTAGGATTCTAATGTCTTATTAAAAATGAATAAAAAAATGCAAACTATACATTTTAGTTGTGCATTTGCGGCAATGCACAAAAATAAACTTCAATTAGAATATTTTATCACCAAAAAGCGAATGAGGCTGCAGCGCTGCACACAATATGACCAGACAAGATATCTGTAATCTCATGACATTTTGCCAGTCAGCATGACAGATTCTTTTTGCTCTGGAGCGTATCTCTGAGAATACCGCGGCGTAAACCAGTAAATTATCCTGCTGAGGTTTTGAAGACATGCTTGGCTAAATGGCTGCCAATAAACAAGACTCTGCGGAACCAAATCACCCTTGCAATCATCCTGCTGCTGTCACAGTCCTTGAAGACAGGTATAGCGTGGATTGGTGCTGCGTTTGCTTCCCTGCAGACCTGCATGGCAAAACTAGCAGGAAGAAACAACTCCAAATAATAAGACTGCCTTTTAACAGCTACAAAATGTGGATCTAATGTGGCCCCTGTGGTTGAAACGTTTTAGGCTTTTGATTTCCTCTGAAAGTAAAGAGTTGTGAAAACTATATATTCTCTCTTGACATGCCCATATGTGCTGCTGACACATTTATCTTCGTTGTTTTGATCTGCCTCTACGATGGCTGTGACATCAAGACCCCACTGGTGGTCGGTAAAACGCAGCAGCTAACCTTTTAAATGGACCCAATTATAATATTTAGTTTCTAAAGCGGTTTAATCAAAGCGCCAGTTTACCCCGAGGTCCTGTCTGGCCTTGCAGATAGTTTCAGTTAAGTCCAATATGTCTTTGAAACGTTTGATTATGTTTTTTTTTGTATTCTGTAGCAATTTAAAGCAAGTATTCACATAAAAGCAGTAGAAAAAAGGAAAATAAATGAAAAGGTGCATTTAACACATCCCTATTACACTGCTCTCACTGCCACAGTAGGTGTTGCAAAAAATACAACAAACTTTTGTTTACTGTGACGTGGCTGTTCTTGACTAGTCTGTCTCAAAAATGTTAGAAAAAGTGCAAGTTTTTAGTTCCAATCATATTAAAATATATATGATGTAATAGTGAATTTGAAAAGTGCTAAATCTGTTGTCATGAATTTGTTGTCATGAATCAATCCGAAGCGTCTTAATGATGTCTCAGTTTGTTCACAAGTTTGATTGTCACATCTCTCAAGGCTAACTTATTTTTCTCATATTTTCTGACTTATGAAAACTAAATTGAAAAAGGTTTAAACGGGTTACAGATGGTTACATATTTTAATAGATGTAAAGTTTCTGAAAATGTTTAAATTCCAAGCAACGCAGGAGCAAGGCCGTGCAACTCACATGAGCAAACTGAGAACCCTCGCTGACGTTTCAACGACTCGTCAAGACTTGTTGCCAGCAGCTGCAGTCCAGAGAGGCGCCTTGGTTTTCCTTCAGACATGAAAACAAACCAGACTCCGCCCTGCTACCCTTTCTGTTTTAAAGGCAGGTACAAAAAGTGGTGTGTGCACAGCTAGCCAAAATGCATGATGAGCGCTGTAAGCTGAGTCATTGTTAACGAGGCCAACAATGGACATTTGGTTGGCCGAGGCAGAAGTCTCTGCTCACTCTGATCCCAGGTCTGCTGGAGGGTTTTTTCTGTTAAAGGTAACTTTTTCATATTTTAAAATCTTTTCCTTGAGCCATTATGTGCTAATATGACCCGTTACAGGCTTAATGAAAAGTCACACAGCCTCATCTGCTGCTTGTGTCCAGAATGCCACACTTGTAACTTCTGAGTCTTCACCCACATAGCAAAAATTGTCCGGCCCATCTCTGGGCCACACCCTTGCCCAAGAAGTGGCCCAGTGTTGGCTGGGCCCTCGGCCCAATAATGGCCCACTCACAGAATAATGACACAAGTTTGATTGGCCCAGGTCTGGCCCAGACACTGTAAGATGACTCTCATAGTTTATATTGGCCCTGTACTGGCCCACACTCGGTGAGCCAGTACAGGTGCATGTTGGCTGGGAGCTGGCTGGGCCCTCGGCCCAATAATGGCCCACTTACAGAATAATGACACAAGTTTGATTGGCCCAGGTCTGGCCCAGACACTGTAAGATGACTCTCATAGTTTATATTGGCCCTGTACTGGCCCACACTCGGTGAGCCAGTACAGGTGCATGTTGGCTGGGAGCTGGCTGGGCCCTCGGCCCAATAATGGCCCATACACTTCAATTTGAGCTGGCTGAGTGTCCCCTGGTCAGCATTGGCCCACACACTGTGAAACTAAGACAATATAATGCTAAATGACCAAAAAAGATACTGCAAATATTCAAGTTTGTATGAAAGTGTTTGTATTTAACAAATAATAAATACAATACAAGCAAATTAAATGTATTGACCTCAACACATGAGAACACTAACAACAAACACTAGAACAAAAGATAACTACATATGTGCTAGTCAAACACACATAAAGAGAGTGAGCTTAAGAGGCAGTTTCTTTAGCAAAGAACCTTCTCTTTCTCCCTTCCTCACGATCCGCTGCAAGCTGGAGCCACCGTTTGATTATTCTCTCCACCTCTGCTTCAGCAGCCACATCAACCACTGGGTTTCTTCGTACTGCACCTATGGATATAGGAAATGGATATATAACTACATGAAACATTTGTGGTATTTACAAGTATACAGTATAGCATTAAGAATAAGGATGGATCGGGATCCAATCTGGACTTAATCCATGGATCGGAAATGTCCGATCCAACCTGGAGAAATTTCTGATCCAGAACGTAAGCTCCTGGGCTAGGTGACACGTCTGTGCCCCACTGAGACACATAGATGAC
>SSNR01000022.1:2572792-2623356 GCA_006937965.1 Callopanchax toddi | reverse complement strand
CACCTCCTTTCAGAACCCCACTGCAGTTTGCAAGTAGCAGCTAGCAGGTTAGCACTGAGCAGTGGTGAACTTTTTCCACACATGTCCGCAGTGTGGAAATATTTAATGGTTGAAACGTTGCAAAGCAATACGGCAACCTGCAATGTTTGCAAAGCCGCTGTTCCAAAACGAGGAAACTCGGTTCAGTGACCTCCGACGTAATCCCAGCTGTCACAGTTAGTCTACTTCTTGGTGCTTTATTACTAAACAGACCTGTTGGTCAAAGTCTGACCTAAACAAAGAAAACAGGTCAAAATAAAAAGGAAAATCACTTCACTTCCTCCTCTCGTAGTGATGTGACGTTCATGAACGAGTCAAATTTTTTGAACAGCTTTTCACTGTGAGCTAGGAGAACCCAGTCCTTGTAAACAATGGTTCATTTTTTGTATTAACTGTGAGGTTTGAGGTCAGGAGGTAATATTCAATGACCCCCAAGTTGCTGGCTGAAACAGAACAGCTCTATTTAAAACATCAATGAGCAGAGCAACATGAACCCATCAGTTCTATCTGGGAAGCTAATTAGCAATGAACACATAGGTATCACAACAAAGTGTCCCCAAACATAGTTCCACATGACATTTCTTTTTCAAAATATTGCAAAAAATTAGGGATGCTCCGATTGATCGGCCACGATCAAAATCGGACAATATTTGTGAAAAAAAATGTGATCGTAAATTCCAATGTTCTTCTCTCCACGACGATCATACCAGCCAATCAATAGCTCCTAAATGAATAAATATTTAAAAAAACATTTCTATAAGGATTGGAAATATGTATCTATAAATAATATATTTCTAAATGCATGATGTCTACATGGTGCCTTCAAGTTTTTGTATTGTTATCTTGGAAAAAGTCAGTAAAAACCTGTTTTTGTCCAAATGAAGGTGATAAATAGTTCTTTTTTTTTTTTTTACAGATCAAGTAGCCATTAGCCCTCATCATTACTACAGTGTATGTGATCGGAGCATCCCTACAAAAAATCATTAAAGAGTCAGGTTTTTTTTTAATGGCTCTTTCAGGTGAATGGATCCACAATGAACAGCTCCTTTCAATGTGCCATAAATCCCCCACCTCCAGGTTTTTGTCATATTAAATTAGTATCGAAGTATCAAATAAGATAAACTGAATCATTATCATGGAAAGACACAAATTAAATGGTGTGTGTTAAAATATATGTTAGCTGAGAGATGGTTGAGCAAAAATCATGACCTTACCAGGTTCTGACTGCTGGAGGCTCCACCTGTAGATCTGGCCACCAGGAAATGCTACAGGAGAATTTATAGCGTTAGCATGACATTTTAGGGAAATGTGACATGAAATCTGTAAAAAGTATATGTATGTAATATACTCACCAGACATTTCATTTACTGGCTCCCAACTGCTGCTGGTCAGCTTGGTGTAAGTTGGTGTGGGGTTAGGAATTTGAGGGACCATGGGGGGGGTGGGTGGAACAAGCCTCTCGGAGGGTGGTGATGGCCGGTCTTCCTCTGAGTCTACCCTTCTAGACCTCCCGGGGGGCCAAGTCGGACACTCCTTCTATTTTCAGACAGAGTTTAAAATGTTTTAAAATGTATATTGGATTGAACTGACACTTGTAAATGTGGTTTGCTACAGAATATTTATTAATCAGAGCTTGTAAAGTGAAGAAAAAAGTACTAAAATACTTTTTACACTGAAGTGGCCTTTCGCAACATGTCTCTGTCTCTGATTGAAGATCTGAGGTCATCTCTGCCTCTTTTGTGACCCTCTTCATAGCTCTCTGTAGGATAAAGATGCACTACACATTAGTGATTATTATTAGGGGTACTAGCAAAGAGGTAACGACTAGGGGTGTAACAATATCCAAATCCCACAATATAATATTGTCAAGGTATGAACCTCACAATACAATATTGATTGCAATATTGTGGGGAGGCTCATGATATTGTGGCTATGCTCACAATAAGCCTCAACATAAAATGCTTGACAGTTCATTGGTACAGTTGTCATTAACTTTACCATTATGACATTTTGAACAGCCTGAAAAGCCATTCCAAAAGTTCAAAATTCAAGTAACAACTCAACATATAAAGAAAAGGCAAAACAGCTGATTTAATAAATAAAAGTAATCAGGAAATACAAAACTGCCTCGTGAGTCGTCATTAAGTCATAAATAAAAATACCTAGGCATCACCAAACAGGAAAATAATTAGAAGGTAAGCCTCTAGTTTCTAGAGTTAAAATAGAACAGAAAAGCCCTTTATTGTCCCTCAGTGGGGAAATTCAGGTGCACCAGCAGCAAGTTACAGGCAAGTAGAGAAAAAACAAAGTCACACAGAACAAAATAGAATGTAAAATAGAAAACCAAAAGCAAAAAGAGTCATGGCACAAAAAATATCTAATAATACTAGCATAAATACTAGTAAAACAATGTACAATCATCAAAAGTCATTACCAGATAATGTCGCAGAACTATCAAACTAAATATGATTACTGTTATGAGGGATGTGAATGAAAAACTGGTTGTGCATAAGAAACTGCAAATATAGCAGGATTTAAACACTTTACTCCAGTTCAGATAAAATCACAGAACTATCAAACTGAACAGGGTTCTTATTATGAGGAATGTGCAATATTTTTGTGCATAAAAAACTGAAAATATAGCAGGGATGTACACACTTAAGCAGTCTGTTGGGAGCAGTGATGGTCTAGTGACTGGTTCTAGTCCAGTTTCAGGTTGTTTTTTTTAAAGAAAAATCAACATGCCAACATTTAAGGAGGAAGAGGAGAGATTATTGAGCAGTTAAAATGACCACTGCGGTTTTTACTACTCTCCAGCTGGAACTATACTATGCATCCTTGGTGTCTGTCTGACAAGTTTTTGTTAATATTGCTGCCTTCATCTGGGTAATGATGACTAAAATAAAAATATTTATAAATAATCCGTTCTTTTCTCCTTTACCATTTCTCGACAGACAAATCCAAAATGTTTCCAAAGGCAGCTCGGATTTAAACACCTCTCCACGCTGAGTTAACCGCTGTCGCCTGCACTCTCCATGTTCGTTTTTCTTTGCCGTATGGGCTGCGCATGCGCACACTGGCTGATGACGCGGTAGCAAAGGATCATGGTCTATGTATTTTAATTTGCTCTACTCCGGTGGTGCGAACTAAAACGTTTTGTTTTTACCTAAGGACATACATTTCCGTTAACGCGAGGCCAGACTCTGACAGTAGATTTTGATTTATTTCATAGATGTTTTGTCTGTAGTTTAATTCAGGGCTACCGTGCTAGCCATCTGTTATCTATCTGCTAACTATCCGCTAGCTGCTAGCTAACGGATTAGCTGGATAGCTGCTGTTGTTTCAAAATTCAGGAATTGTGTAGTTGTATGTTACATCGATATTTCCTGAAAGCCTATAACATTAGACTCATTAACCACTGACAATTATTATTTTTGGGGCAAAATATCTGTTGTTAAATCCTACTTACCAGAGAGTCAAGTGAAGGTGTGCAGGGTTCGCTTGTCCGTCCTCATACAGTGAGCCGACAGCTGCTGATGGTTGTCCAGTTTTTGCCGCGATGACAGTCAGATTCCCCTCGCTGCACGGACAGTGAGCCGACAGCAGGAGATTTATGCCGGGAACACAAAATCATGAACTTCGAGTTCATCTCAGATCTGCTGCTGAACACTTGGTCGCTGTTAACTGTGACTCAACAGGAAGCAGTGTTACGAACAGGAAACTGCGCCTTTTTAAAAAGTTGTTTCATTTATTTTATTTGTAATTTTTTTCACCCAGACCCTGATAAAAAAAATTAAATAGAATAAACACATCTTGCGCTTGCAAACTCAAGTTGCATGCTGTATATATTTTTAAAAAGTGGTTACATTTTTATTGTTTGTCTTTAAATTAAATAATAATTTGCAAAATAATCCCACATCCCTGATTGCAGTAAAAACTGCTAGGCTTTTTGTACATTTATTTTGAGAACCTTAGATTTTAAACATGACTGTTCTAAAAACTGTCAATCAATCAATATCCTGCTTTATCTCCGACACTGAGCCAAAATCAAGCCAACTGTGTTTTTTATAAAACAGGCAGAGGCTCGTACCGTTGCTGTCGGGCCACACACCGCATTACATGTGTCCCCCGCATTGTGTCCACCTTCGGGAATATTGTACTGAACCACAATCGGGCCAAAAACAGAAAGAAAGCATCAGCTCAACTACTGCACATCTGAATTGGGCCAATCAAAAAAACAAGTGGGTCGGCCGACCCAGACTTCAGCCAACAGTGCCAGAGCTCAGCCAGCATCGGCCCAATAATGCTTGCTATGTGGGCAGTCCGGTGCCCTGAAGTCTCACAAAGTCATGTATCTCGTGAGAAGCAGTAACGCTTTATAGTAATCTATGTTCCACCTCAGAACCTGCTCAGGACAGACGAGCTGAAGACACAGACATCATAGATATGAGCTAAGAGATCTATTGTATCGTGTTCATCATGGAGGAGCCTCCAAAGAAACAAAGAAAACCTTTATCTGATGATTAAACACATGGGTACACATTGAAGGGAGTGGGAGCAGTTCATTTTATGACTGATTTAAAGCAGACACTAGTGGGTGCTAAAAACAAGCCAAAACTGCCTATTGTGCCTTTAAAGAGAGTTATTCTTTCCTTCTCTCCCCCTTCATACTGTGCTGCTCAAGTTGGTGTTGAAGTGATGCTTCAATCCAATCAGCTGGTTCCTTAATAATGGGACAATTTGACATTTTATAATAATCTAATTATATTACAACTAAAATGTACCGTATTGACCCGAATATAAGACGAGGTTTATTTCATTTAAAAAAATGTGAAAAAGGGGGTGTCGTCTTATAATTGCGGCCGTGTTTTTTGGGGTCATTACACGACCAAACCAGCAGAGGGCGCAGGCTTCTTGTCAAAGCGGCTGCAACAGGAAGCAGCTCAGACCGCGACTGGTCCTGGTTCCGGACCAGCTCCAAGTTACAGGCCCACTGGGGATTAAAATGCCCGATGATCAGCCCAGCCAAGTTCACTTCCAAAACATTGGAAGGAGCTTTCAGCGATGGGCATTTCAGCTCGGATGTTTGTCAGGTGAGGACTCGGCGGCTCGCGTCACACACGTCTCCTCCCTCCTTGTCGCTATTTTCTGTACCCAACTCTCACGTAGCCAGGAGCAGAAACATAGTCGCCTGTCTGTTTGTCTGTTTACTACGGGCACTTCTGTCTCATGTCTCAGCGGTGCACCACAAACACACACACAAAGGGAGAGGGAGGGAGGGACACTGAGAGAGCGACTATAAGAGAGAAAATGAGATTTAATGGAATTTTTTCTCGTTTTTTCCAAATGACTGAAATCTGTCACCATGATAGAGAACTTTAACCCCTGATTAATAGGCAAATATTAAAGCAGTCTGTAATTACGATATTATTTAAATGATTTTCTCAAAATTTCAATAAAAATAGTTTCTTTAAAAAGTGAATTTAGTCTCTTTTCTGAAGCCCGTCCTTGAAAAGGGGGGGTCACGCTCACAGCCAACGCTGGTCCGGGACCAGTGAGGACGGATTGTTTTAATCTGCACACACACCCCACCTCCCCTCCACACGCAGACACACCTGGTGTGCACACCTGTATGACACATCGCTGAAGGAGTTCGGCAGCTGAGTTCTCGGGGAGTATGAATGATCCCTGCTGAAACTAATTTTTTTTTGTTCTTGGAGTTCCCCTAGAAGTCCTTGCTTCTCGTGGAGTAAAACCTGAGATGAACAGAACTCAGCTCAGACATTTGAACAGGAGCTTGATTAAGATTTGATTTGAAAGGAATATTTCATAGTAATTTGCTAAATTAAACTAATGCTATAATAAAGACGTATTTTATTCAGCAACAGTAAATTTTTTAGGTTGTAACATCAACTGGTTATTAATAATCTAGCAACCATTAATGAGATTAATAGTACAATTGGTCATTTTAATGGTAGTTTAGAAACCAATTATCATAAAAGGAGGACTGACATGAATGGAAGCCACTAATTAACTCAAACCATGGACATTCCAGTGTGCAGAGGTTGTGATGATTTTACACCGCGCGCTTTATTATTGTTCTGTGACATTCATAAACCCGGTCATGACTCGGTTTTTTTCTTCTTTTGCTTTTAGGGAAAACATTATGTCCTCACAACTCGCAGGCTTTGCTGCAGCGACGGACGCAGAAGTGAGAGAACATTGTAATAAATTGTAAGTCTGCATTTTCATTCTGTAAAAATGAATTAAATCAATACGATCTTTGCATCTGCTGGAATGACGTGTAACTTGCAAAGATTATGTCTCGCAGAAAGTGGCGTGACATCAGTGATGGGCTGAGGCCCAGCACTGATCCAGTTTAGAAAAATGACATCATTTACTTCTTTTTTGCTTGTAACATTAGTTAGATGGTGGGCTGGATGAGGGATTTGTTGGCTGCAGAGCTCATTGATCCAGAGGCTAAATAAAAGCAGCTACTCTCACAGTTTGTCCTCTCAGTTCATAAAACGTAGTCACTGTGGAGGAATGTTCTTTAATACTTGAGGCAACAAATTAGAAACTACTTGAAGCGTAAAACTTTAAGATTCTAGTAGCTGAGGCTATTTAAAAGTAAATTTGTATTGATATAAGTAGCAAAAAAAAGAATAGCTCACAATTTGAAAGGATCGAAAATTAAAGGCATTTGTTTTCTTTTAAATTTGTGCTCACAAGTTTCAGCTCCTTCATCACAACAGAACAGCATAACAGCCTCATTACTGCAGACAGAGTCCTGATTTGTTGGTCCATTTCTTGCTCCATTCAGCCATCAGTCATCAACAAGACACCAGGAACTCACTGGAACCCCACCCCCCCCACTTTCCCCACCCACCTGTCTTCTCTTTCCTTTCTGTCTCTCCCTGCAGGAGGTGGTGGGCTGGTGTGGAGGTGACTCCCTGTTGTCTTTTTGGACCTGGCCTCATTAGCTAAGGTGCTCACCACTGAATTCCCCTCCATGCCAGCTCTGGGAGGCTGCTCCTATTCTGGGTGAGCTATCCTGTTTATCTTGGTCCTCTTTTATCGAGGTTTGAATCTCTTTGACCTCTCCCCTGAGGTCAGTTTGTCTAAGGGCTGATAGGAGGTGATAATGAGATGATTTATTCACTCTTTTCAAAAGACAAGAAGATAATGAATTCAAATGATTTCTTACCAGGAATTTAACACGGTGTCTGACTAAATACTCATCTAAATGTTAATAACAAGCCTCCTCACTCAGTATTTCCCCAAAACAAAACTGTTAATTTTCTTTTTCTGCTGCTGCAGTCTTCTTTGTTCATTATGGTTATAGTATAAATCAGAGATGAACTGAGGTCCGGATCCGGCCCCAGAGCCAGTTCTGTTTGGACCACACAGCAAATTCCGGACCCGATCCTCAGTCCAGGGGGAGAGGGTGTGTTCGGGGAGACGCCCAAGCACTGCTGAGGAGCTACCGCGGGTTCACTGCATGCTCGGTACCCCGCATGCCCCGTCCCCCTGAATGGGCCTGCACCATGCATGGTCCGGAACTTGATCCAGGGAGAGGGGGCGTGGACGGGTGCCGTGCAAGTCGCATGGAAGACCAACCATCATGATCTGAACCTTTGGCACAGCTGACATGGTCACAGAAATCAGGGCTGTGTTCACTCATACACACCGGAGGCTATAGCGGATAGGTATGATAACCAAATTAACATCATTGCATACGTGAATTCAGAAAGTATGAACAAGTCTGTTTCCACCCTTTAAGATAAGGAGCTCCTTCATCCAGGGGAGCTGAATGAGCTGCTGCTCCTCCTCATCAAAACAAGTCAGTTGAGGTGGTTTAGGCATCTGGTCACCTTCATCAACAGGAGCACATCTCATTGGGAGGAGACCTCAGTGCAGACCCAGAATAGGGATTATGTAACCTCTCTGGCCTGGGAATGCCTGGGATCACCAGGGAAACCGGAGTGTGCTGCTGGGATGACTGGGCTTTCCTAGACCTGTTACCTCCATGACTCCACCTTGGATAAATGGGAGAAAATAGATGAACAGATGGGTGGAAGTTTGGTTGCTTTTCTCTTTAAAGGTTCAATAAGCTGATTCTGAATAATAATTTGACGATACTGTGAAGTATCAGTATTTGTAGATGTAGTCATTCTCCTGCAGTATGAGCTGTGATCTGAAGTGAAAGTCTCTGCCATGCAGAACTTTTCTCCTCCACTTTTATTTCTATTGAAGAAACCAGACTCTTTAAATAAAAAAGTTTGAAACTCAGACCCAAAAAGAAAAAGTACACTGCCAGCGACTGAACCAGACCCATCTATTATTTGAAAGTAGGGACTCGGGCCCAATGGGAACTAAAGAAAATGATGCATCTGGACTCGGTCCACGCCTGAACCCGAACCTGCCTGGCAAACACTGCAACAGACCCAAAATGTGATACTTTTCCAGCTAAATGTAATTAACAAATTAAACTTTTGCAAGTTCAGCAAGAGGAAACTTTACAACTAATGTGAGATGGAACAATTAATTGGAAAAACAGAAAACTTTTGGCTCCATCCTCTAGATGTCTAAACCTTTCTGGGCATGTTTGTACAAAAGTTTTGCTCTAATCTGTAGTTTATAGTTAATATCCTTTAATTTTTCAAAATAAACTTTTTTTCTTCAACGTGGAATGCATCCAGGTTTCACTTTTCTCCAAATTTTTCATTGATTGAAACAGAGTTCAAAAAAACAACAACATATTGTTGCATTTAGATCAATCTCCTTAGAACCTAAACTGTAAATTTGACCATTTTAGTTCATCTGTGCTTCATATCTGTTTTACAAAACTGAAATCGTCTATATTTAGTTTATCCTCTCAACCAGACGAAACCAAAAGTATTAATGAACTTTAGCTCTGGCCTGGATGGAGCGTCTGACCTGACTACGTAATGGTTTGACATTTCAACCCGCATTTTAATTCGTAGATTAAACCACAGAAATTCTGCGAGCGCACACACACATAAAAATCAAAGCGAAACAAGAAAGAGAGAAGAGAGGATGTAATAGCCACTGGATAAATTGTGCTTAATAGCGTAAAAACCTTTAAAATTAATTGAGCAGCCAAATGCTACTTCATCCTGCTCATGCATGCTTGCAGTCATGGAAACTCTCACTGCGTCGGGAAATGTGTTCTTTGTCTCAGAGCCAAGTAAGTATCCAGACATGATCTTTACTGGATTCTCTCTCTTTTTGTTTAAATCTTCTGATAATATTGCTTCCCGGTGTGTGATTGTTCAGATGTGCATAAAAATAAATGACACACTGAGTTATTTCACTGCGATCGCATTAAACGCCAACAATCAGTAATAGTGCAGCAATCAGCAGCCATTAATTGGATGTGGATTTGCATAAAGAACAGATCGTTTACATGATCAGACTATGGTGGAATTTATCAGCGGAGGCAGGAGGTCCTTGGCCTTTTACGTCGTTACTCGTATAAACGATGCAAATACATGCGCTGAGAAAACCTTTTAGGTGGCGGCGCAGGTCCTAGTTAAAGAATAATTACAAAAAGGACAAATATATCTCGTCTCGCTTTGATGAAGTGGGCCGGTGTGAACCTCGGGCCGGTGTGCGGTCTGAGATTAAGTGACCTAGTATTCACCAGGAGCTTCATGCTTCAAAGAGCCTTTCTGAAATCTATACTCGGCTGTAGCACCCGAGAAATTAGGGACGGGTGGGAGCTACAGGAGCACTGATAAATTTCATCTCAACTCAAAAGGCCTTTTCACTCCTGCTATCACAGAGATACATTCTGTGTCCAGCCAAAAAATAAAAAAGCATGAATCTCGTTAAAGCCACTGGGGTTTTAGAGGCTATTCCCTGGGAGGGAATATGCAGGCACAACTGTGGAATAACACGCCACATGACCGTTCTACAGATTATGCACCCATCTGATGCCGATGGCAGACATTACAATCCCTCTAAAAGTGGTTGTGCTCTCTGCATGTTTTTGCTCTAGCCACCACCTTGCTGTGCTGAAAAGAAAAAAAAGATGGGGAATGTTGCAACTGAAAGCCAGAAAAAACTCAGAATCATTAACTGATAAAATCATCAACATTGGCGATACAGTCAGAGTCGTAAAGATGATGTGTATGTGTCCATGACAGGACAGAAATTGAAGCGTTTTGCAGTCATTATGACCACACCAAAGCTACGTGTTCGGCCCCCAGAGGCTCCGGGGTTCATCCTCTTCCATCTTATCTCAACGAGTGGATAACACAGATCCAGTCTAAGATCTATCATATCACCGTAAATTGAGCAATGATCTAATTTTTTGAAGTGCTGAGGGACAAGAGAGGAGGGGAAAACACGGATCCTACAAAATGCAATTTTATGACTTCCCCTGTCACATCTAGTTGCTTTGTCAATTTGGTGCGAACGCTGTTGCCTTGGGGCCTCGGCGCCGAGACGTGTAGGGAGTGTAGATGCACCAGCCCCAGTCGCCTCAGCCGCTGGAGCATGCAAGGGTCACATCTCATTTGCAATTTAATGTCCGAAAGGTCAAGGATGTGTAAAGAAACTAGTCAAAACTATTGAATAAGGTTGTTAAAAATAAAATAGTCTGAAATGTTAGCAAAAAGTTCCACAGGCAGGGAGGATTTTCTTTATACCACATAGGGATGATTGCTGTGGTGTGTGTTACTGTGGTGACTCACTCAGGAACATGTGCACGGCTGGCAGTGTGTGAGATGAGTGGGAGTACGGTGTTTGCACTTTGCTGAATGAGTTGTGTTACCAGGAAGAGAGGAGTTTTACAAGTAGCAAGTAAAAAGCAGCTAACTTCACAGCTAGAATGGTGACTGAGCTCACTGTGATCACGTTTAGGGCTTTTTAAATGTCTGAAGATTTATCAACGATTAATATCTGTTGTAGATAGCTAGCTGTTGTAGATAAGTTCTGATGAACTGATCAGCTAACGGCTACTGCAGCCCTAAAACAAACTTGCTTTTTAAAAACTCCTGGTGGTTTATGCAACCAGTTTTTTTAACCTTTAGATTGCCATCAGTTTTGTATCATGCATGTATATATATAGTATTATGTTGTTATTCCAGAAATGTTTCAATATTCATGTTCTAAGTTCCCTAGACTGCTCTGGAAGTGCTATAGCTAGCTGCTGGTAGCTCTTGCACCCCCCTTCCTCCCACCCCCTACCCCTAAATAAATTATATATTAAAAAAAGTCCTGCTGCTTTCAATTGTACTAGGAAGTCAGAAATCCGCCTTTCGAGTAAGAAGATGTAGATGAAGACTTGTAACTCCAGGCTGCAGACGAGCTGCACATGTAGTCTAATTAATTGTTTTTGAGGACGTCGCCATATTGGAATCCTGAGCTGCACAGCTTCTCAGCTGATGGCTGTGGGCTTCATACAGTGATGTAATGCACTGGTATCCAGAGGCGATCAATACATCAGTTACACTTTTTTATTCCGTCTTTCTGACGACTCGGTATCAAATAGACCTGTACTTCAACAGTTATCACTCTTACCTCATTTCAACTTGCATCAAACTAAAGTTTTGCTAGCAAAAACGTTTAATCAAAACAACAGGATAGTCCTTAAATCAACTTATATATTTAACTTTAATCCATCCTACCTTTATTCAGTAGAACTGCTGTTTTCTCATGGCTGATCAGAAGGAGATCTTTCCACTCAACTTTGACCTGAGGCTAGTTTCAGAACAGAGAGGTGCTGACCACACGGTATTTCAGAACCATGGACAGCACACCTACGTCCAAAAATCGGATGAGCAATGACGAACTCTGACTCTTTCTTATCTGTTTTTGTTAAATCCAGTGGTTTCACCTTCTCATCGTCCAAAAACATACTACATACAGGATGAAGCTTTTACCACCTGCTGTGTTTAGTTCCATTAATTACCCACAATTCCTAATAATCACGACTCTGGTGCTAGAGTGAGACTGATGGAACTTTTGCATTCACCTGAGATTAAACTCAATGTTTGAAAAGGACGTGGTGAGACATGCAAGCATTAGGCGAGTAAATTGCAAAACAAAATCTTCCTATGGAATACATTATGCATGTTATGGAGCATTATTCTGCATAAAACGTAGGCAATAGTGTGCTGCAGGCTTCTGCTGTACAGGTGCACACAGAAAGTTTCTTCTAGAAACTTTAAGCATGTTTGAAAGTCTGACTAGTTCACCCTTAAACATAGAAGCATCCACGAGTAACCTAGCACTAACATGGAGATTTTTCTGGAATTTAAATTAATTTACAAGTCTTTTTTCTTCTCCACATGCTTTCTGTAACCCTATTGATATTTTTTAACACAATGTTTTTCACATTTTAAAATATGCTGCTGGAAACCAATTTATAGTCAATGACATTTCAGTGTTGTTAGCTCTGTTTATTGTGGTTATGTAATGGAATTTCTCAACGTCTTTAAAGGGGCAGGACAAAGAAGCAAAGCTCTCGAGCGATGTGCCCGGCACAGGATCGTGCACAAACTAAGCAAAAGAAAAAACTCTTCACAGTGACGTACTGCCAGACCGCTGCCCATATACCGGTATTATGAAAAAAGCAACATGCCAAGCGACAAAGTAAAAATTTTTCTTCTTCAATTTTATGGTGGTTGGCACACAACATTAAGGTGCATTACTGCCACCAAACGCGTACATTTTCTTCTGGTTTTGAAGCTGTCGAGAACGCGCAAGCAGTGTCAGGTCACGTCACATCTTAGGACAGCGTGAGAAATTCAGGCCCGAACTGCAGCTCGCTTTGCAGCACAGAGCCTGTCCAAGAAAATCAAATGATACATGGGTGATATTTTGGTTTAAAACGCTTCATCACCCAATAATTTCAAAAACATGCATGCTTATTATTTTTTTACAAATCCTGCCCACTGCTCCTTTAAGTACCGTGAAACCATCTCCTCCTTTACAGAAGCACGTATTACTGTAAAATGATGAAACAAGCTGATAACGTTTTTACTATTTTTTTGACTGAGTGTGTGTTTGCAAAATATCTCAAAAACCACTGGACAGATCAACAACTACAACTCATCATTTGGAATAAAACTGATTCAAGATGGCCGCCACAGCAGCTCAACATAAAACCCTCACAAAAATGGCTAAGAGTCATTTTTACAGATATTGAGATAAAACTTTTTTTTTTTTTACTAGATAAAGGCATACTATGCAGTCTTGGCTTGTTTTTAGCACCCTCTAGTGTCCGTTTTAAATCACTGTCATAAAAACGTTAGCATCGTCTTTGCTCAGAAACTTCTAAATCTAACTGTTGAAATGTCTCCTCAGCCTTCATTGCTTTCTACTGGAGCGGTTCATCACTCGGTCAAAGAAATCAGTTGTGTTCAAGCAGGGAGAGATTAAAAAAAAAAAGGAAACATGAGCTAAAAACACTCCGGTGCTAGCATATCAGCTAGTCACTTTGGGTTAGCCTAACCCTCGCGAGATACGTGACTTTGTGAGACTTCAGGTCACCGGACCGGAGTCTCAGAAGTTGAAAAAGTGGTATTCTGGATCCAAGCAGCAGATGGGGCTGAGTAACTTTCATTAACCCTGTAAAAGGTCATATTAGCACAGACTGGCTCAAGAAAAAGATTTAAAAATATGAAAAAGTTACATAGTGTGCCTTTAAGAGTAAGTCCCAACATGTACTCAAGTGTTTTAGTAAAGTAATCTACAGCTGAATAACTTTTGGACTCAGCTCATTGAAACATGGCTGCATCAGCCAACTGACTTATAAAAATGATTGCAACTCTTTTTACTTATATTGAGCTAAAACGTGGTGTTTTAGTAGCTGGAAGTCATTCACAACACATTCTGAATGTTAAGAGAGCTCATGAGATCATGCACATTGTCATTTTCATTTCCCAACTTAAGATTTCCGTTTCAAACTCTTGTATGTGCTAAAAGGAACGCTGGGCTTTTATCTTTTTAAATGAATTGTGCTTGAAGTTGTAAAATATGTCTGAATGAACCGTTGATATTACAAGTGCATTCTCCCCAAAAATATGTTCATGAAAGAAATAAAAATTGCTTCTTGTACAAAAGTGAAATAGATAAAATGCAGACGTTATTGCTTGAATTTCTCAAAGAGCATCATTTATAAGAGGTATTCAATCTGTGGAAAAGGATTTTTCTTCCCCTCCTTTTTAATTCACGAGGCGGCATCATTTCATAGCATTGTGATACACATTTCTTGCCTTCTGCTCCCTCCGTGGAAAAATCCATCCACTTAAGTGCTCCGTTACTATCCGTCTTCCCCATAAACATGCGAAAGGTTTTTCACTGACAATGTGGTAAAGACATTTCATTTTTGGTCAGGGCGTAATGGCCATCGCTGCACGTCTTCTACTGCTGCTTACTTAATTTGCTAGGGGAATAGGGGAGGCTGCTGTTCGTGGCCACGGCCAATTAACGTGATAAAGATGGTTAGCGAGATAGCCTAAAAACGCTGCAGCCGCGTGAAGTCCGAGCTCCAGGTTTAATGTGACAAAGTGCCTTCGCGGGATTCAGCAGGAGTCGCAGAGCGGGTTCCCATTTAGCGTCGACCGTGACATTTGAACCTTGTTTAGAATTTTCCGGGCTGACTTTACCTTCCGTCGTTGGCGGCGGCTTAGCGAGCACACAGGAAGAGATCGACACAAAGGAGTGATAATCTGCTTAGAGATGGCATCCTGTCTGTGCTCTGTGGAGGTGTCTGTGGCCTTGACAACAGCATTACATGCTCACCAGGCAGGGTGTGTGACACCCCCCTCCATTACACACACAAGCACTAACACACAGCACAAATTTCACAATGCAAAGGCTTATCGCTCCACAAGTGTTATCTTTACTGAAGAGAATCAAATCACGAGTGCAGGGGAAACTTGAGTGGAGTTTACTTTCCCAGTCTGCTTCCGATAGCGCTCCTCGACACACAGGCCACATGCTACACACGCCGAGCTCCCGCTCCGAACGGGAGAGTCACGTCACACCGGGAACACAGATAACGTGCTGTCTTCCATGTTTTACGTAACAGAATCACCGCCTGCATGTGTTTGTGATTGCTGCGTTTGCGGAGCAGAGATCCTCCGGTGTATGAGTGTTTGCACAACAGCAGGAGGGTCCTCATCTCCCTGCAGGACAGGAGAAGCTCAGCCATGCCTGCAGACTGCATCGCCCTGGGAGGCAGACAGGCTGGGGAACCTCTCAGAGGAGGGACGAACGGGGGGTCACATCCCCTGCAGACACTGTTTTTGTTCCACGGCTGTTTCCGCGGGGATGATACTTGGATATCATATCTATCTCTCCCTCTGCCTTTGTCCCAAACAGAATGAGGCTGGGACTTTATGTCTGTGCTCGAAATTGCTCGCTCCTCGGTGATGGTGACATTTGAGCTCCTAATTATTATGTTCTCTTTATGCTTTTGTTCCTCCACCAGCTCTAAAAAAAATGTTTCCCGAACATTTCAATTCAGAAGTGGCTCCTTTTTACAGTATAAGAAGAAAAATGGAAACTGAACATGCTATTAAGTGTCCCTTCTATCTTCAGCAATATGGAGACTTGTTTAATTTTCACTTTAGATTTTCTATTTTTACTCGATCCAAAAAGCTTTTATCTTTTAATTTTGATATGACTGTCCTACACCGGAAATTAGTTTTTTCTTTATCAGCCAGAGTTGAATCCTCATCGAATGGAAATGGTAAAGAAAATCCTGATATAGCCTGCCTGAAGAACCAGGGTGGATCACAGACGAGGTCCTGCACATCTTTACTTTAATTATACTTTACCCATATTTACTGAAGACCTACTTGTAGGCTACTGTTGCTATAGCTACATGTAAATCCTACCTGCCAGGATTTTTAGAATTTGGAGTTCCAATTCTGCCTCAAAGACTCTTTTCAGTGGGACACACCAGGAAATCCTCCAGGGGAATGCAACCAGAGAGCTTCTAATCAGATTCCATGAACCACCTTAAGAGGCTCCTGTCGATGAGGAGGAGTAGCCACGGTACTCCGACCTCTAAATCTGAGTCTGGCCGTCTTACAGAGAAAGATGATTTCAGTCATGTATCTACGGTGCGATGGACTGGCGACCCGTCCAGGGTGTCTCCCACCTCTCGCCCTGTGATCGCTGGAATTAGGTTCCAGCGCCCTCAGTGGAGGAATAAAGCGCTCTAGAAAATGGATGGATGGATGTATCTATGATCTCATTCATTCATTCAGGCATCATCCAAGTCTCCTGATGAAGGTTAGAGGATGACTCAAGAACGTGGCGTTCAGATCAGCTCCTTTAACAAAACAGACCAAAGAAATGCCCTCATTACTGTATCTGTCCATCTTTTGCTCCCTCCCATCATCATTAACAAACAAGACCCCAAATACTTTGACTCCTCTACTCAAGGCAGAGAGAGGAAGCATTACTGACTAAACTAAAACATCTTATAAGGATCTTTGTAACTACATTATTCCTATTAAAGTTTCTGAAATGGCTTTTTAACTCACCACGATTAATGGATTCAATAATCACATTTTATTCATGTCCGAAATAGAAATAACTACAGAATCAATTATACTTATGAAATAAAACAATATTGAACTGTTAACTTTGACAAGGAATGAAAAACATCTGCTTTGATGATCCTGTCAGAGAATGACAATAAGTGATAATATGATAAAATGACTTGCCATACCTCAAGGCTTTTCACAGTGGAAACCATTTTCTGGCAGCAACCAGCAACCACATTGCTCCATGTCTGACCAGAACCCAGGAACTGAAGCAGAAACAAACATGACCTCCCTCTAGTGGCTGGTTTCAGTAAAGGGTTTAGGCCCCGCCCCCTTCATGTGAACTAATGGGACATTCTCCTGATTAAACTCAATAAAATAGACCTCATTTCAGCCTTGTGCCTTTGTTTACATCCATGTTGTGTAGTGAGAAACAGTCCAGTGTTTTATTAGGAACGGGAGACTAATTAGAATATTTAACATGTCAAATTATTTTTAATAGACTTTATTTGTAAAACATTTTAACACATTTAATCCTTTAAAGCCTGCAGTGATAAATAATACACAAAAATCTAGTTAATAAAAAAGAACTATGTATTGGCTAATATTATTATTACAACTATAATCCATTTTTATTATTATATAAAAATCTAACAGTAAAAAATAAAAAGTGGACTCTTTCAACCTGTCAGTAGACGGTAGAAGACGTGTATAGGACTGGATGTGGTGGTTTTTGATAAAAATACTAACACTAATACTCCGTCTGGTAGCTCTAAGTGTTGGTTTGAGACAAATTTGTGACAATAATCTCAGTAATACCTGTTGAGGGGTTATTTAAGTGCACAAATAAAAAAATAAAAACCCATACTTACTGTAAGTTGAGTAGACTTTTTATGAGGTCTCTATTATTCTGAGGCCCAATGCATCTGCCTACTCCAGCTGAAATTTCACTTCTGTTGCCAGCAGCAATTTATAGACTTCACAAACTTCTGTCTATCCTCACTTTGAGATTGACAAATTTCCCATCAAATAACAAAACATATGCAGGAGAAGTACACTGAACATGGCCCAGAGCTGCACTCATGTCACGCAAAAAATATGAAGAGTCAATTCAGTCAGCTGTTATTTCTAACTTAGTATTAACGGTGTTTTCCCCAGAAAGTATGCAACTCCAGCTCTGTTATACAAGAGAACAATCAGATGGAGAAGTTCCCATCCAGCCTCACAATCTGACATCTCTAATCTCTGGTGTTCATCAGCTCGATTGGCCTGCGCTGTATAATTTGCTCTCCTTGAACTCTGTAATTATTATCATCTGCTTTCGGATCAAATTCAGAATACCTGTTTCACCTCCTGTTTCAGTCTGACCGCAGACATCGCTCAGCTGCACTCACTGGGATGCATACGTCAGAGGACTTTTTTTCTTCTCATCTTCAAAGGATAATAATTTGAAATTCAAATTCTGCAGACATATTTCACAACATGCAATAAAGAGCTTGCTCAAAAATATCCCATTCAACGTGAGTAACTACAGAAAGGATGTTTATATAATGAATTCAGACATCTCATTTAGGTGGAGAGAGAAGTGTGCAGAGGGGGGGGGGGGGTTGTAATGCATACATTCTCAGCAGCATTTCCAGCTGTTTTCTCCTATTCAGGAGATTTCTGTTGGTGCCAATTATGCAGAGCATTAGCAGGAATTCTTTCAGAACTCCAGAATTAGGATCATGCAGCACCGTGAGGAGAAGGAGAGGCATTGTGCTTCTTTTATCAATGAGTTAATGCGTCATCCTCTTCATGTTAAGGAGGCTGCTTTGAGGAACAGACCTTGTGGTATTTATAGTGATCACCTTTAAAAAGAAAACCCTGAAAAATAAGTCTACTATCACCTGGACAACAGAATGAACCTTCGCTAACTCACCCTCTTATTTGAGAGGATGTAAAATAATTTAACAAAAGAAAAACCTCCAGTGGCAACAGCAATAACTTGAAACTGGCAAAAGCTATAATATTTTAACTAATGCTAATCAGATCCTACTTTTGAATTGTGGTTCAACATAATGTAAGCTGATGAAACTGGACAAAACTGATAGTTTCTCTAGAAAAGATTTGACAGCAGGAACAACTAAAGTGTGTCCTCTAATCAGCATCACAGATGTCTTCAGTCTGCCTGTTTTAATGGTGAGAAGTAGTCACAGCCACCAATCATGGACCACAGAAAGCTGAGGACAGGGTGTCTCATGGTTATTGACAGCATGTTCAAGGCATATCCAAGCAGCTCGATGTTCCTAAAGCTGCACAGAGGATTCAGTTTAAGACATGGACACGAGGACAATTTATGTCAAATTGAACAGACGTATGTGAATGAAAACCAGAGTCCGGGACAATTTCCAAAATAATCAGAGGTGAGCTCCAAGGTCAAGGTTCATCAGCATCAGATCTAACCATCAGATCAGCTTTTTGAGTCAAAGCGGACCTAATAGAAACCATCTGAGTAGGAGAAAAAAAAAGAAAACTGTGTCTACTAGGAAACGTTAAAGGCACACTATGTGGGTTAAGCTAACCCAATGTGGCTAGCTGATAGCGCCGGAGTGTTTTTAGCTCATGATGATCTCTTCCTGCTTGAACACAGCTGATTTCTTTGAATGAGTGATGAACCGCTCCAGTAGAAAGCAGTGAAGGCTGAGGAGACATTTCAATGGCTAGGTTTAGGTGTTTCTGAGCAGAAACAATGCTAACATTTTGACAACAGTGACTTAAAATGGACACTAGGGGGTGCTAAAATCAAGCCAAAACTGCATAGTATGCCTTTATGGAGACCCAGTTCTGTTCTGGAGCTGCTTCACAGCATCTGAAACATGCAGGAGGTCTCGAATCTGTTCAGAGTCCCATGAAATCTCAAAAGTATCAAGAGATTCTGGAGCAAAATGTTCAACTCTGTCAGAAAGCTCTGTCTCAGTCACAGGTCAGGGGTCCTCCAACAGGATAATGACCCCAAACAAACATGCCTACAAAGGAATCAGAATTAAACACTGGACTACTGTGAAGCTGTCTGCTAGGAGCTCTGATCTAAGTCCTGCTGAACATCTGTTTATGGAGCTGAAACATCTGGAGAAGAAACCCCTCAAACCTGAGGCAGCTGGAGCAGTTTGATCATGAGGAGAAGTTTCACAGAGTTACAGACTTCACTTGATTGACTCAAAAGTTTGAGCAACAAAATATAATGTTAAGAGGTTTCATGAGTGTTTACCGTGCTAATGAAACCCCAATTCAACAGCCAAGTCTGACTTTCAGACTTTCAGTACATTTTTAATTATTATGAGTTTTGTGAGTTTAAGGTTATTTCAGTGGCCATTTTGGGTTTTTTCTCTCTTTAATGGAAGGGTGCCATCTGTATCCAAAATAAATTACCAGTGAAATCAGTTTTCTGCACAGCTAATTAGACCACAGCTACAAAAATAACAGTGAAGAGTTGAGGGAGTCAGAAAGTGGTTTCATCTAAAACTGTTCAAATGAAGTCTGAAAGGTTGTAGAAAATCACAGACACCATCCGTTTGATGGATATCTGCAAGATTTGTCAAAGAGAGCTTCACATTTCCCTGATGTGTGTCAGAAAACGCCTCGGTGGGAGAACTGAATCATGGGAGGAATTTTCATCTTTAAGTCCCATTTCCACCTGAGCTGCCCGTTCCTGGAACCTTCGAGTGAAGCGCTTACCTCCAACAGTGACCCATAGACTTGTGACTCCTGATTCTGATGTTATCGTCCCATTAAATCGACTTCAACACTTCTTATCGCTCTCAAATGTGATCAGGAGGGGCTGCTCGCGCCTCCCTGAGGGCCCGGTGGGCTGTTATCACTCATACATATCCTAACAAAAATGAAATTTGCAGGTGGAAGCAATGGGATAAGCCAGCTCCGAGAATTTTGAAGCAGCTGACCCAAATTCAAGCCTGAAACCAGAGGACTCAAAGAAAAAGAAAATCCAGACAGGCAAGAAGGGGAAAATTCTGTGGCTCGAACCAGGAATCCTGCTGTGGGGCAATAACAGTAATACAGAACAGCCCTAAACAAGCAGGAAAATACCTCTCCAATAAATGAAAATACATCCAGAATGTAAAATCTGAACTAATGTTAGAATATTCAAACTCAGCAGTTCAACATAAAATGCCAAACTATGAAAAATGAGTTTGGGGAGAAGCAGCCCACACTGAGAAGATCCCAGAGGAGCCACCAGTGATTTACCTCACAGCAAACAAATAATTGTACAAACTACACGTGTCTCAGTGCTTTTACTCACATAAATAATGTAGGAAGCTTACCAGAGGTTCCCTGGCTGCCTGCAATATGAGAAAAGTTACAAACGGATGAAACGAGCCAGCTGATTTTACACAAGACAACAGAGAAATGGACCAATTCCACACCCAGACACTGCTCACATCAGGCACCTCAGTCACAAAGACATCGTTTAACTCCAGCAGCACGCACACACACACACACACACACACACACACACACACACACACACACACACACACACACACACACACACACACACACACACACACACACACACACACACACAAACACACACACACACACACACAGGATTCAATATTCAAACTGATTTTATTGTCATATGAGGTCGATTGAGGGACCCAGTTGCAGGTATACAGAGAGGTAATCAGAAACAACTGCAGTTTTATTTTAAGGCAAAATATTTTGCATCCTCTCTGAAACTCATAAATCAGATCTTTATTTTTGGTCTGTGAATGCACCATTGTCTAACCAAACAAATAATAAATCCCCAATTTTCCCTGGTTCATGACCACGCCATCACTAGCAGAAACACTAGCAATAGAACCATCATTTTACAAGTAATCATAAATATTAACAATTTGTCATTAATGTGACGACAGGCTGCCATCACACCAATAAACTTTATGTATATTTAGCTGACAAACTTACAAGTGAAATGACAAATGAAGTGATTCATTTTTTCTTTTAAAATTATTTGTTGATTTATTTGTTGTGTGAGGAAATGATAGAGCTGTATTGAGCTACTTTTGGGTCGTTATTATAATCAAATCAGAGCTTATTTAGTAAATGTGTGAATAATATAAGTTTATTTGGGTAATCGTGTTTTATGTGTGTATATTTGTAGTATAAGTTACATAGTGCTCAAACCCAGTTACTCTTAAAGCAGGTGATGGTTTTATTCATTCCTATATAAGTTGGCATGGTGATCATTGTAAAGAGAGTTATATCTGGGAATGTTTGAGCAACAATACAACTATAAACCCACATGCTGTTCTTTTACTCTGGACAAATGTCTCCAACCAAGGAGTAACAGATCAACATGATGTTAGGCTACAACATCCAACAGAGGTTACCACTAACTTCAAACAGCTTCAATCTCCCACCTTTTACAGTGATTTTTGCAAATGTTATAAACCTTTATACTCCCATCAGTGTTGAACGACGTGGTTATTTTGACAAATATGAAGAAATATTTACTGGACTTGATCCCTGGATGTACCAGGATCCACTTAGAATGATAAAATAATCCAATAGCCACAGAACTCAATTCAGATTTAATATTACAGCATTTTAGACATGATTGAAAGAACAAAACAAGAAAAATAAATTAGGCATCACATTCACAACCAGAAATACTAAAACATATAATAATATATAAACAAGACACTTAAAAGGGAACCAATGTGAAAAAGAAGTTCCCCTTGGGGACAACGATGTCAAATGTCAACATAGACATACTGTACGTGTATAGGATATAAGCTAAAACTTTAAAACAATAAGAGTACACAAGAAAACATAAACAGGTACTGTCCTGTACTCAAACACAGTAAGAAAGGAGTAAGAAAAGCCTGTTTAATAAAGTCTCTGCCGCCAGTTCATTCATTTTTGTAAATTATTGGAGTTTATAAAATAATGCAACAAATTTATTCTTTGTCTGTTGAACATAAACTCTGTTTCTCTTAACAGAGGCTGTTCAGTAACTCTATAACTTTCACACAGAAACACACTTCACACTGGATTAAATATTCCTCTAAAGCACTTTTACATGGTCAGTTTTTGCTTTGTTCTGGTTATAAAAAAAAAACAAAAAACCTTTGTTAGATATTTAAAATATTCATGAAAATGAACTATTCACATGACATCAGCGAGGTGCGTTCAAGCTCTGGGTTTACTTCTGTTCATCAGAGATGATGCCACCTCCCCGTGGCTTATCAGAGGAAGCAAAAGGCTCCGTCTCAGCGTATTTATGAGTGATAACAGGCGATAATGTCCCTTTAATGGGCTGATAACGCTCACAGTGGGCCCTCAGCGGGGTTAAAAGCAGCTAACACTGTGTGAGTAAGTGTCTTTGTTTCTCACCTAATAATCTGGGACAGAATGACGTAAATATTGGCATCTTAGTTTGAAGCACATCGATCAGAAAGCAGCTGTAGGTAAATCAGGAGAAAGCTTCTGCTCTGAGAGTTTGGAAGTGTTAAGACGTTTAACGCCGGGTGGAGAAAAAGAAAAAAAGAGCAGCTATGCTGTGATCGTTCCTCTCAGCGTCTGACCTACATTTCACATTACCCATGAGCCTGCTTTAATTGTACAGTTTGCATGTTGTTGACTCAGTCCCTCCCATTAAATGGAACAAGACAGAAAACACATTTGCTGGATTAGTTTCTACATGTAAGAACTATAAAACGATTAAGTCGATGTTCAGACTGACTGATCTAACGGGGTGTTGTGGGAACCATGGCCGAAGCGGGACATCTGTTTGGTTAAAGGAAGGTTGTTGGTCATTTTTAGAGCTCATTTACATCTCAAATTGAAAAGTGCTTTTAGATTGTGACTCTAATGACACATTTTGCACTCAAAAGTAATTGTGTTGGGTCAGAAGTTTAAAAGGAAGAAGAGTGACATGAATAAAGAACAGGTGTTCTTAACGCCCACGCAGGTGCTTCATGGTCTCCTCCTGCCTCATATCTGGAACATTTCAAAACATTTATGGTTTCATTTAGAGCTTTTTAAAGAAAAAACAGTTTAGTATAAACATCTGAAGGTGATCTGTTTTGGTACTCAGGTGTTTGCTGTGTTTATGTATCCATATCTTAAAAACCTTCTCTTTCCTCCAAAGGGAGGAACAACTCAAATGAGAGATTCCAGTAAAGTGGACAATATACTTCTTTAGGTGAATGGCTTCATTTTTGCAAAACTATATTTTTAAAGTAAACTCTCCTATAAAGTGTAGCAAACAAGTACAAACAGCAACATTAAACCTAAACAGCTGAAAACAGCAAAGGACTGAATGATATTAAGTGAGAAAACAGACTCAGTTTGTAATAGTGATCACATTGTGTGCTCACCTCATCAGGTCTCCTGTCAGCTAAAAACAGGAAACCGAGGCTTAATCACCAGGATCACCTGAACTAGACCAGAAGGAACTGGAAAACAAGTCCATTTTGATTTCAGCTGCAACATTCAGATGGTCAGAATTTGGTGTCAACATCTTGAAAACATGGATCCATCCTGCCTTGGGTTCCTGCTGCTGTGGTGTGATGGTGTGAGGATGTTGTTGACCCACTTTGGGTCCCAACCGATCCTGGTTTAACCTCCACAGTATCCTATTGTTGCTGCCCATGTCCATCCCTTTATGACCATCTTCTGATGGTTACTTCCAGCAGGATGATTCTCCATGTCACTAAAGATCAGATCATCTCTAACTGGTTTATTGAAAAACGAGTTCACTGGACTCCAACAGCCTCCACAGTGACCAGATCTCAATCCAGTCCAGAACCGTTGATATGTGGTGAAACAGGAGATTCACATTATGAATGTTCAGCTGACAAATCTGCAGCAACTGTCATGTCAACCTGAACCAGAACCTCTAAGGATTGTCTCTAATAGCTTAATGAATCCATGACATGAAGAATAAAGGAAGTTCTGAAGGGAAGCCCAACCAGGCACTATGGAGGACCTGGTGAGGTGGTCGGTGAGTCCATCCTTCAGTCCAGTTTTTACAGAAATCTTGTTGCTTGGTGTGTTTGACCTTGCTGATATGTGGCTGTCAAAACAAATCCTTCAGATTTAAAAAAATAAAGACATCAGTCCACCAACAGAGCAGAGCCTCGGATCAGCTGCTTGTCAGACCTGAATACTAACCAGAACTCAGTTTGAGCATAAAGTCAGACATTTGATTTAGGAGATGTTCATCTCTGACCTCTGACCTGATCTCTGATCTTATTTGTTCTGATCAACATGTTTTATTTCAGGTATATCAGGAGCTGGTGCAGGTCTTCCATCCACACCTCACAGCTTTCCCCCCAAAGCTTTTTCTACAGAGGACGTTCTGACATGTCACAGTCAGAAAACCCTGGTTTAACAACGGAATTCATTTACTGTATGAACAAAGACTGAATTCCATTTAGTTGTTTGAGTATCAGTTGCCCACCTTTATGCATGCTCGCTCGCTCACAATGATTTCATGTAATAAGAAAAATATCCATGTTTTCACCTTAAAACACACAAAAACCTAATGTTGCTTTCATCTTTTTTTTGCAACTCGATTTATGTGATTTGGTCCAGCAGTTACAAAGCAGTTCATCATGAACTAAAACAAATTATTCTGCACTTCAACTTCTAAAAACTGTGGCTTTAAATGTTTACTATTCAGCATTTAGGATCCAGCAGAGGAGCAGAAACCATTAAGACACATTGCATAAGGAAGAAATGCAACATTAAAAATGTGCATCATGCAGTTTTAATTCAGCCTAATTATAGCTGTGAGTGTATTAAGAGTGAAGACTGCTGAGTTTAAATATAAAAATATACATAAAGGTGACTAAATGTTCCTGAAAGAGTGTTAAACGATCAGATTGTTGCTGTGAGGACATTTTGCTGCAGGAAGCAGTTTCTATTTTTGTCGGAGTTTAGCAAATGTTTTGTCCTGACCCAGTCAAGTTTTCGGTACTGGATTATAGTAGCTCTATGGTTGATCTTCTCTCAGTTGATCAACTTTTTGCTGGGTTAAAGAAAAAATGATTCACTTTCATCAGAGGCCAGCTCAAGGATCCCAATAACCAATGAAAATCTCTCTGTTATGTGTACTGCGCTTAATTTGAGCCCTAAAAACTCCACTTAACATGAACAGGAAATTAACAGTTTAACACAAAGTCGTCTTCCTGCAGCTTATGATTCTCTCCTCACCAATCATATCGTTAAAGCAGGTCAGAACAGTGCATAGAGCTGCCTGAACTCAAAAATGTTCAAAAAAGGCTGGCGAACAAAACTCACAAAGAAAACCAAAGGGAGCTCTGGGAGGAGTGTTAGATTTCGTTTTTTATGTATTTTATGATTTCTTTTCACCTTGAGTTTTTGAAAACTTTGTGAAAAGATAGAAAATTGGCAAAAAAACAAACAAAAACCCAACTCCCACCAAATCCAGTCTCCTTTTCTGTTGCTTTGTTGTCACTGTAATAAACAACTCTGTCACTATAATAACGACTATACAACATGAAAACACATCTTCCAATACTTCTTGATGAAATGTGGCGAAAAAAGGATCTTTAAAAATAAAAGAAAGAAAATGACACGTAACTCAAGGTGAAAATATGAGCTGTTATTTGATTAGTGCTGCAGTTTGGGAGCTCAGAAAAGTGAAAGCGCTTTTATGAAATTCTCATTTCGGCACCAATATGTCAAAAGATAAAAACCATAGATCATGTAAAGAATATTCATTTAGTCAGGTTTAACCTGATGATGCAACACAGCAGGTCAGTAGTAAAACGTTACCGTATGTAAAAAAAAAAAAAAAAAATTGAACTTTCCTACATTTCTTTGATCTTATTTTAACATCTGCTAGTAGCATTTTTCTTCATTTTTGACGAGTTCATCTCTGTGAAAGTGAGAACAGCTCATGTTGCTCTCCAAAAAGCTATTTCTCAAAGAAAAAGACGGCACTGTTTGAGAGACGGTGTCACTCTGACCAGCAGCCGCTTTACATTTTTTGACAAAATGAAACGAGACCGAGGTTAAAAACAAAAAAAATCTATGATCTACCATAGCAGCACTTATAGACGTGGACTGGTTTCCCATGCATAAATAAAACACATATAATAGACAAAATACATATTTAATCTAATGCATGGTTTACAGTTAAAGGTCAAACACGTTTCTAATTTGAGTCCAGTGATAACTTTTACACTCTGAGAGGTGAAACAAGGACATTGCTTCTATTTTCCAGCGTTTCTTCACACTTATTAACAATGAAATAAACTCGTGGACTTAAACAACGATCTAATGTTAGCAAAAGTCAGAGCTGTCTCTACGCACAGCCATGTTGTTATCCTCCTCAACAATTATTTCACACAACAACAATTATCTTTAATTCTGTCCTTTCTATACAGTCGCTCTGTGAGCCGGAGTCCGCCTTTGAAGCTGAATAATGAAACGCTAAAGTCAAACAAAGAGGATTTGTCTGGTTTAAATGAAAAGAGTCCACACAGGAGATGCTACCTCAGATCTCTCTCTCTCTCTCTCTCTTTATGAACCTCCACCCAGAATGTCATATTAAAATGAGATGACAGAAGATGCAATCAGTGCAGCAATTAGCAGGATGAAGTTACCCACTTGTGCTCCTGACCCTGTTCCAGCCAATGTGATTAAAGCACCTCTCTCAGAAAACAACAATCAACAGAAAATTGTCTCCGAGTTCAGTTCTCAATGAGAAAACTTCCAGAACAGAGACGGCGATGCTTCTCTGATCTCGTTAACGGTACTTTAACGCCATCTGTTTATCCACCCAGTGGACACATTAAATAGATCATAAGGAGAATTTAGCACAGTCTGTTTCATGTGATGGTGCTGGTAGGTTAATCTCTGATGAACCCTCAAGTAAAAAAGATGGTTTATTTAATATTTACAATATAAATTAAAATAATATCAAAAATATGATCATTTCATTCTCAGTTATTCCGTGCACACACTGGTTTCCATACACAGATGAGATGACACCCAGTTCTCCAGTTAAAGCCTTAACATGGATGCATCTTTTATTTCACCGAAAACAACAATTTCCTGCATCAGAACAATTTTCAACCAATTAAAGTTAATCACCCTTTTGGTTCTGCATCCTGGTCAGACACCTTTTCTAATGTGTTGAAAGGGAAGCATGTAAGGGAAGTGTTATTTTTGCCTCCTCTTTTAAAGTTTGCATATCTCCAAGAGAGCATATGCAGACTCCTCCATCAGGCTGTCAATGACCTGATGCAGACTCAGAGAAGGTCGTTTATGGTTTCCATCCAGATCTGATTATTGTAGTGCTCTTAGTTCTGCTCCAAGTGGTGCAGAATCTATAGACTGTGTTTGATACAAGATGGTGTTACCAGAAAATGAACTCTGACTGAGGAAAGTCATCATTTTAAAGGAATCTCTGTGGCCTTTTAGTTGGTGTTTGGGTTGATTTGAATGTTTCTCATGTGTTTGGATGATTAGACTTCTGTCTATGATGTCATAGCCTCGTTGCTCGTGAGCCACAAATCCAGGTATTTGTATTTACTATCTAGAATATTACTTGTGTAAAATGTGTTTCTTTTTGAAAGTGAAGATGATTAGTTTGCAGGCAAACAATAAGAGCATGTTAAGAATGATTTAAATGAGCTTCTAGCTGTTCTTGACTACATGTTGAATGTTGAATAATGTTTTTTTCTAAAAGTGTTTTATTGATTTATGTCTCTAATCTCTACCACTTGGTCTTAATCTTTTATAATAAATGATTAGTTGGTGAGTTAGTCAAATTGGTAGCTATGGTAACATGCTAGTTGCTAATTATAGCTGATATTTGGTGTTTGGCACAGAGAATACCATCGACTCAACATATTTCCAGTGGTTTTTAGATTAGAATCGCTGTAAAATGAATCTGCAAATAAATAGAAACCAACCTAAAAGAGTGAAATTTACAATGAAGAGAAATCAATTTATAATCTATAAGATCATGTGAAGCGTTGAGTTAAAATATGATAGTAGAACTGACATGTTCTGTGGGTCATCGATCTTTCTGTGTTTTAGATGCAGACAGCAGCTGTTCTCTGTTCCAGGGGAAACGTTTTAAGACAGATGAATGAATGATCAATTTATTTCTAACTATAAACAGACATTTTTTTTGTCTTCTCAGAATAAACGATGTTTCAACAGTTTTAACCCCCAAAATAGAAAACTAAATCAATCAAGACGATGACTTGCTGACTCAGACATTCGGTTCCTGTGCACCAATATTTGAATCTTTTACAGACTGTAAGTCGTTTGTCACAGTAACATGTATTAATAACTAAACTAAAACCCTGTTTCCAGAACCCAGGTCTGTGCACACAGGATGTGGACCTATTAGCCCCGCCCACTGCCCTATACTCGCATTCATGGTGTTTACACACCGAGCAGCAAGATGACAAATATACATGAATCGTCAAGTGTCAAAACCTGGAATAATATCTGGTTTTAAAAGTGTTTTTTTAACAAGAACAATGTATTTGTTTGGTGCATGAAGTGTTTATCAATGTATGCAGGAACCAGCCACCAGGGGGTGCTTGTTCTTCAACTTCCAGGTTTTGTTCTCTGATCTAGTTCGCTGAAAATGCTCACCAACTTTAGTGTTTGAGCACCTCTATCCTGCAGGTTTTGGGTGTTTCCCTGCTCCAACACACTTGATTCAAATGGCTAAATTCCCTCCACAGCAAGTCAACAAGTCTTGCAGAAGCCTGTTAACACTTTATTTGACCAGGTGTGCTGAAATGAGAAAAAGTTGCCCTCAAAAACTGGATTTAGTGAACCCTGCTTTTAGCAGGTGGAACTAAAGGCAAATAATCTCTTAAAAAATATTCTTAAAGACGTCTTACTTTTTATTTGAGGAACTTTCTTGATTCAAGACTAAAGGTGTAGATTTATGCTGTTGGTCAAACCATCTTAGTTCTTTAAATCACCCCTCCTCCCCTCCCTCCTGAGGGTTGTTAGGGTCGCTGTTGATTCATTGTTGGTCAGCATGTGAGATGTTGTCTAGGAAACAGACTCAAGACTCCTACAAAGTTTAAGCCTAAGCTGGTCTTTCTCCATCCAAACTCACTGTCCTCCGTACACCTTTGATTCATATGAACTACATGAGCCAACTGTATAAATAATGTCGTCCTCAGTTAAAATAAAATCAACATTTCATCATTCATTAAATAAACATTTAAGATCCATTCTTAGCCAGAGACAACAAAACTGCTTAGTCCAGATTTTAGACATTAAAGTGCCTGAGTCGTGATCTACAGGATGAGAGAAGTGCTGCACAAATTTAAGGTGTCATCCTCATTAGGGCAACCAATTTTCTTGGGTTTTTCAGCTTGCATAAATAAGGCACTCAATGAAATAATTTTGGCTCAAGCAGCATTTAATCTTTCCCAATGTCCTGCACTCATGCCAGTGTCTCGAGTCATCATAAATTCAAGGCAGGCGCAACTCATTTTCCCAAAAATCTGAAAGTTAATAGATGTTGAAATAGCAGAGAGACAATTTCATTATGTTTTGGCCTAGACCTTGATTGTGGAAAATATTTCCAAGTGGATTATACAGACAATCAAAGAATGCTAATTGTTTTTCCTTCTTCCTCTTGCAGGTTGAACACTTCAGACATGCATTCATTTGTAGTACTGTTGCTGTTTGTCTCCCAAACTTACATTTTGTAGAGAAACACGATCATATTAGCTTTGAATTCCGCTGATTTATTTAAAAATGTTTGTGCTGCAAACCTTTGCATCATGTAATCAAACCGGCTCATGTTTTGTGCAGCCGGTCTTCAATCCACCCAGAGCATCCCTCCTATTATAAAGCAGATCTACACAGACCCTGGAACATCATTTACTTTCACTTGTCACTTGTTGAGTACTAAGTAGTTCAGTATGTTATGTGGTCCATGTTAGTTTGCTGTTGAATTTTAATGACCAACCCATCTAGAGTCATCTGCGCTTTGAGATTCAATAAAGAAAAAAAGAAGAAAAAAAAGCCACTTGATAGATTCATACACTTACTGCAAATAATAAATCTAAAGCAGAGATATAATTCAATAAATCTGGATTACATTAAGAGAAATGCATCTCAGAGATTCAATTTGGGACTTAGGACGTTTGAATTATGAACGACGATTACCGCCTGCCTTCTGCCGCGGCTGAGGGGGGAACCCACCGCGGAGGGAGCATTTCTTCAGAGGCCCTCTGACAGTTCATAGAAGTCTATTTTTTAAATAAACAGCACTTGAGATAACCAGTGGGGCAGATGAGCGTTTTGGGGAAATAATAGATCGCTTTAAAGTCTTCAGGCCAGTTGAGGTCAGCATCACTGGGTGTGTTTTCTGCAGTTGGAGAACTGTTGCAGCTGTTCTGCAGTGATTAACCCGACACATCATGTGGTGTGTACAAAGTGCTACCAGGCCTACAGCTGAGTCAGAAATGGAGGAACCAGACCCCTCTCTGATGGGATTTTAAGATACTTTTTCAAGCTTTCATTTTTATTTTCAATTTTCTCATTCTGTCTGTAATAAGTGAAAAGTAAAGTATCTTCCCTGTAAAAGTCTCTACGGAGCGGGATTTGCATTATATTATTCAAATTGTAGTTAAGTGCATAATACGCTCTAATTACGCAGCACATTTCTGAGTGTGTTTTGAATTCATGCATTTCATTTTTCAGGCAGACTAACACGGGATGAATCACGCAGAAATGAATAATGGAAGGAGGCTATTGTACAGACATTAAGTAGTTTTCACTACTTTTACCTTTTATAAGGACAGCGAGGGGGGGGATGGGGGGAAATGCACGCGTGAACAGGCATATGAGCTAATGTACATGTGCAAAAATCAGATTCGGCACACTGGTAATTAGCTCTGATCTGTTAAATGTTGCTAATTTAGCATGCTAAGTAGCTAAAGATAAATATGATTTTGTTCATTTATCTGAGATGCTGTAATAGCTGCATAAAAAAAAAAAAGTGCCTGGACAAGTAACATCCCCGTATGTGATGGAGTGCAGGGCGTTTAAGCTGCAAACCGTCTCAGGTTAAAAATGCATGAGAGCGGGGGGGGGGGGGGGGGGGGGGGGGGGGCATGGGGGTGTTAAGGTATAATTCGAGTCTGGTGATGAAACGCTTTGTCGCCTGATGAGACACAACCGTTGTTTCTGTAAAACCAATTCAGGATTACTGAAAACTTCTCACAGCGACAATAAATTTCATCATGCGTTTGGTTCCCTCACTTGAAGCAATCAGCATGTAAACAGAGAGTAAAGCGTCCCACATGACCCCTTTACAGCACCCTGCTAACAAAGCAGGAAATCTTTAACTGCCCACATGAGCTGATGCCCACCCACTTAGTGCTGCGTTAGTCATCAGATTATCACTTCTGCATTGGGTTATAAATAAATTCAAATGCAAAAAAAAAAAAAAAAAACCTGCACAGAGTCTTTGCTTTTATCTCTGCTCTGCTGTACTAGCAAAAAGGGGTTATGGCTGCTCTGAGCTCACGTGGTGAACGACTGTGTTGCAGTGAGACAGTCAGGATGCACAGGAGGAACAAAACAACAGAATACTCAGTGGTGGTGAGCTCATCTTAACCAGTGATTTTAACGTAACGAGGTGAACCCAAGCAGAACGGCACTGTGATGCTCGTTAATGTTTCATGAGCTGTTATAAAGTAATTCTTCCAGAAGCAGTTTCAGATGTGGGAACATTTTAACAGCTGTTGTTTTGGCCCACCAAAGCTTTTGTATTATTTAGAAAACAAAAACATAGAAGTACGTAGATTTATTTTTCGATCTGTGTTTTTTAGTAATCCTTGAAACTTTTCCAGTAGTCCCATGTTGAACTTTTAAAAAGTGTTAGCTAAGTCAGGGGTCACACTGGGGTCACATTTCTTTTATATTTATCATTTTTGTAATTATATGTACACAAACAGCTAATTATAGCTATTATAAGTATAATACAACATAAAACCTGCTGAGGTTATCTGAGCAAAGAGGCTGAACAATGAACTTCAAAATTTAAGGTTTAAAAAATGTATTTATTAATCATAATTTTAATCAAACACACAGTGCTCAGTGGCTTTTATTGTGAAATGTTTTTAAAGGGAGGTTTGTTTGAGTGTGCTGCAGTTAATGCTGGTAGAGTTAAAAACGACTGTAGTCATTCAACCTAAATGCATCTTCAGCTTCTAAACAGTCAGTAGTTCTATTGAACACTCATCATCTTCATCAGTCATAGTGAAATCAATGTGATAAGTTATGAGTAAAACTGATAAAACAGATCTGATTTCAAGGAGCACAGCAGGCCTTAAAAGTTTACTGACTGTGCATTTTGGCAGTAATGTAGTAAGTGGATACAGAAGACTCAGTGAATGTGTATTTTCTTCATCATATGATCCTTTCTTAAGTGCAGACGGAGACTTTAAAAAAACTCTACAGTTCAGTTGAACTTTTAATTGTCAACCATCGGTTTGGTCTGTCTGGAGGACTACTATGTTAAGTGTAATGGTTACCACTATAAAACCATTAACTGTCTCATTTATACTCACACTATACAAGATTTAGTTTAAATGTACTATGAAAATGGCTACTTATCCCTCTGTAGTTGTTGGAATGCTTTCTCACTTTTTATTGGTCGGCCTTCCTGCCAATCACGATGAGCAGTAGCTGACGGCATCACTCATTATAACACAACAGAAACCAACAGGTTGGAGGGAAGTGAGACTCGTTTGATTGTTGAGTTGATTTAGGCTGATTGTGTGTGTGTGTGTGTGTGTGTGTGTGTGTGTGTGTGTGTGTAGGTAACTATGTTATTTACACACTCTGAGTGGTTTTGTATTGCTGTTGTTGTAATGTTGTGTCTACATACTGTTTGTAGCTAAACATTTGTTTATAACCATGAGGTCAGTTAGTTCAGTAACAGCTGCTGTGTTACATGCTGACTTTTTGCTGGTTGTTTCCAGGCCTGTATCTGGTCTGAAGACAAAGGCTTATCTTATCGGATATAATTGCATATTGATAATATTGTTGTTGTCTTATTAATAACTAATGTTTCATGTGTGATTGACGTCCTGATTATTTGCATGACCTGTTCTGTAAATAGTCATAAAATAAAGTGAAACTCACCTGTGAAGTTTCATGGAACAGTTTCAACCTCACCGCTCTATCAGTCAGGACCAAGACTCTGAGGGTTATAATGACTGGTCTGGCTGCACACTGGATTTCAAAACCACTAGACAACAACATTTTATTGGGTAAAAATCTTTACCGAACACACCACTGTAGACGTATCTAAGATGTAGACTTGTGAAATTCAGGCTCACGGTTGAGAACGCACCACGACCTGGAGAAACCTTCTGCTGTTTTAGGGAAAAATGTAAGCAAGGATCTGGATTATTAGATCTTAATTCAGCACTTCTCATTCCAGAATCAGCTACATGACATAACTAGAGCCATGAAAACATCTTTGTAATTCATCTCAGGTTCTATTTATTCACAACAGATAGAGTTAGGACAGTAAAAGCGTTTGAGTGTATCTGTAACTTGTTATTTTTTCATTCAGAACCATGTTCATAATTCTCAATTCCAACACACTTGTGTTTAAAGCAGAAGAGGGAACAGGTGGGGTGGAGCAGCGTGCGATCAATACACCCTAATCCTAACTCTAGCCGACATGCAGAATTCAAACATTGTCCATAAGGCTTTGGTGGGCTCCTTGATTATAAGTGTCGATTGTGTATTTGGGTTCTCTCTGCAGCCTCATCATGTGTTCTGGTTCATTTGATATGGATGCATTTTGTAGGAAATTCTTGTTTTTGCTTGTAAATAGCTTTTTTATCAACTTCAGAGATGTAGTCCTTTTTCTAATTTTGCTCTTTTGTAGCACAATTACAAGTACCTTGCACATCTTTACCATCTGTAAGGCGTCATGCCACCAGTGGCTGGATGGAGAAGAAAATAAATGCATTATTGAATTATACTCCAAATCAACCAAAAGTTGTTGTTTTGTTAAACAAGGGTTACTGCATAGCCAAAAAAGAGGCAGATGATATTTCCTGTGAGTTTAGTGAGGATGACTCAGAATCAGTTCATTTAAAGCAGGGTGTTGCACTTTATAGACGGTCCCTAGACACTCGTCTCAGCAGCGGCTGCACATTAAACCTGTGATTTGTTCCTTCAGAAGAGACACATTATGATCAGAATGATGACGTAGGGGGTTTACTGCCCCCATGGTCAGACAGAGGCATGTTTTGGGTTCGTGTTAGATTCCTGTATTTATGGATCTTTGCTCAGGGTGCTGCTGTGGACCTGACTGTATTTTTTTGTGTGACATTCTCCATTTGCCTGTGTGGGTTGCCTCTCGGTGCTTCCATCCTCCTCCCACATCTGAAGAAATACTAGATTCATTCATAAGTCTAATTTACCCATCTTGACAGTAGGAGTCTTCTTTACTGTCTACATGTTGTAGTAATGGTTCAAACAGTAGCATGCTTTTCATGACAGTGTTAATGTTGTCACATATTCTAATTTTCTGTCAGCATGCAGGTCTGACTTCACAATAAAGCTATCAGGACATTCTGCAAAAAACTTGAAGCTTTCAAAGAAAACTCTGATACTTTACTACTGAAGTTGAAATCAAAAGTTTTTACCATTTTGAAAAGTTAAGAACTCTTTAGAAAAAAATAGCTGAATGCATTTATTATTTTAAATGTGTTTCCTGATCTGAACATTTCTCACTTTGGTCACACTGAACCAAATCACTGGCACCATAAAAATGAGTTTTCCTGTTAATTACAGTAAAAAAAAATAAAAAATATTGTAGGTGCTGTGTGCTTCATCCACAAAAGTAATTACTGAGCGTAGTTTGAAGACAACAGAAGCTCACTGCTGCCACCTCAGCAAAAATATATCAAATTTAAAAATCACATGAAAAGTTTGTTGTTTTTTCACTTTAGAACATTTAATTTTTATGTTCTTATAATATTTCCTTTTCTAAAACAAATAATCCAAACATAATGAATTCAACATGGATAAGGACATAAATATAACACTTTTACTTCTTTACATGCAGCACATTCAAAGTGGCAGCACCTGTTTTCTAAACAATCAGCAGTAAATCTAGTTATAAACATTTAAACTGAACAAAAAAGGTTCAACAGAACGAAAAAAACAAGAAAATCAGAAAGAAACAGTAGTCAGAAGAAAAACAACTAAAGAAACACATTCGATGTTTTCACATGAGGAAACAGGACCGACCATCCATCCATCCATCCATCCATCCATCCATCCATCCATCCATCCATCCATCCATCCATCCATCCATCCATCCATCCATCCATCCACCCATTGACACTCCAGCTCCTCCTGATTGATCCGAAGACATTCCCAGAACATATAATCTTCTCTGTGTCTCTTCCCAGTGGGTGACGTGTGGAGAAAACCTCCAGAAGGAGGTGACCAGGAGACATCTGAACCTCCCTCTGATGAGGAGCAGCAGCTCGACTCTAATCCTCCCTGTGAGGACAGATTGGGAGAGTTGTTGCTTCAAACGGTGGAGGGGATTGTGCTCTGGTAGGATGGAGTCCAGATCACGGTTTGTCCAATAAGGGTTTTGTTGCAGTTGTGAAGTTGAACCATGTACTTGATGTGGTTTTAAAGGTTAAACTAACAACATTAAAAAAAAACTTTTCACATAATAACATAAAATCATGAGCTAGGCCTCAATACATGTAGTTAAAAATCAATGCTTGTAAAGCATGCAAAACACTTGAAGGATTTTAAAATGCAGAGCTAAGTGAGCTTTTTGAGTCTGGGTCATGAATTTGAACGTAAACCCAGAGCAGTCTACGGCTTTGCACCAGTGCTGTCATCCCGCAACACCACGTGTGTTTGTGTTATGCTTTCAGCTTGGTACTTCCACTGCCCTCGTGAAATAATTTCCATATCAAAAGGACTTCACAGCCATTGCTGTGAGCTTCTTGCTGCTGCAGAGAATGGCAACATTCAGAAAGTTATACATCTCCAATTAAAGCTCAGAAAAACAGCCTCTCTACCGCGCGAGAGCATTGCCAGCAAAATGAGAGTCATTTGGAGTAATGGCTTCCTAAAACTCCCCCTACATCAGCATGAGTGTGAAAGGTGTGGGGGGGTGGGGGGGTGGGGGGGGGTGAATGGCAAGCCACCAGGATGTTGCAGTGCAGTTTTCACAGCTCGACAGGAATCTCCTTCCATTCAGCGGCACGCAAACTCCCCACTGTGGATGGAGAATCAGAGATTATCTCCTCACACGTTTCGCAGCGCGCGCACACATTCACAACAACACACGTGCTCATTTAACTCTTAATTATCATGGATGCTCCAGTCATCAATTATTAAACACACTCCAGGCGCTGCTAATGGTATTTTTGGAGTGGGAGCTTTATCTACTGGAAGGTGGTAGGTGTCTAGCTCCAGCGTCTGTGTAATAATTCATTGTGCGATTTTAAGGCCGTCTGTCTTTAAATCAGCCACAATGTCTCGGAAAGTTTAAGAAGAGCTCGTCTGACCCTGATTCTGCATCCACTTAAGATTTCATTTACTCCCCATCTGGCGAGGAACAACCTGTCTGTCAGGAAACAAATCTCATCCAGATGTTGCTCCGCAGAGCAGAACCGAATCGGTACCATCTACTGTGTTACACGCTGATTACATCAGTGGGTTTGTCGGAGAGAAATATGTTATTCTGATTCACGAGTTACATAAATGACAGAGTGGGGAGGCAGAATGCAGGATTAGCAGAGAAACTGTAGTTTTAATAATAGCAGTGTGATTGACAGAGTGTTGTATCACAGCAAATTGCTGAGCCCAATTATATCAGAGAATAACAATAAAAAAGAAAAATTTCACAGCTGGATTTGTCCAGTGGTTTAAAACTAAATCAAACACCTTAATATCAGCCCTCTGTCACGGGGGCTTGATGTTCCCTTTTCAGCTTTAAAACAAATGCTTTCAATTTGGGTCAATCCATGCATCGCCAAAATGAGACATTGTGTTTGGTGACATTACCGCGATTCAGACTCAGAGCGAGCGAAAGGCTTTGGTGGTAAAAAAAAATCAGCACTGTAGCCTGTCAGCTCCTCCAGTAATGGAAAATGTATTTAAAATGGGGTCTACTGGATCTCATTTTACGAATCATTAATAATAAATTGGTGCCATCAATCCTAATGATGACGGGTCCCCTATTATCAGGCCAGCATTTGGGACACTTCTTTCAGCCTGGATCAATTAATTCCCCCTCCTTTTTTTCCTCCCTCCTCTCTTTGCATAAGACATCTGTTTGTTTTCATAAAAATAAGGTTTTGAATGAAACGATGCATTTTAAGGTCCTCTGCTTGGATTTGTGACCTATTTATCTTCTTTTTGCTGCTGGCTCAGACTGATGATACAAAGCAGAGGATCACAAAAAGCTGGAGGCGCCGGTCACGTTCAGAGCAGGGTGGAGGGGGGCGATGCAGAACCTACCATCGCTGACTTAAAGAGCCGTGACTGTACACTCTGCAGCCATATGACCACAATGGTCGGACAGATTGTTTGTAGTGCTGGAGGCATTATGGTCAGACAGTCATGAAAATGACCTTGAACAGCATCCATCACTCACATTTCTCCACTCGACTCATGTTTACGAGCCAGCCTCATATTCAGGATTTGGTTTCACATTCGTAACCTGCAAGTGGGCTCATGCACATTTCACTACTTTATAATGCGTCTCTATAACAGTCTTCACTCCTTTTTCCATGAAAAAAAAACTGTTTAAATATCAAAATAATGATTCTGCATCTGAGGATAATCACACAGAGGATGTAGTTCATCGAATTGTTAACAAATCTCTGAGGCAGCAGCGATAAAGTACCGAGTTTTAAAAGAAAGCAACTGAAAGATCATTGATCTAATTAAATTAGAGCAGTGATTAATTACTTGGGTTTTGCTCAGACAAAACACGCTGGTAGAATTCAGATTGGACATTATAATTAGAAAGAAAAAAGAAAACACTGGAAAAAGTATTTTGGTTCATGCAGTCAGCAGAAGATAAATCACTAACCATGAGAGATTTCTGCTTTGGAGTTAGGTTGATGTGGACTATACTGATAAACTCATGGCCGGTGTGTGCTGCTGTCATCTTAGAACAATTCTAACCTCGAAAAGTTCACAGCAGGCCATGCAAACAGTTACTTTATAAACTTTAACACATTATTGATTTCACATTTCAGGGTTATTTAGGCAGAGGCTTTAAGAACTTTTTGCCAGTTTATCTGATATCCTGATGGTGTCCAACTCTATTATGTTCATAGTTCACTGAGGAACAATGAGCTTTGCAGCAGAAGTAGGAACAAGCACATAAAGGTTTATAAGTAAGTACAAATGTATTATTATAGTACATTTTAGAGACAGAAGTCACAAAGTGGTTCAGAAATTCAAAATAATGATAGTTAAAAAGACCATTATAAAAGCCCAGGTCTGACTAAATGCTTCTTGGGATAAAAATGTCTTTTGAGTCTGAACTTCATAAGAACAAAAGCAGTGCATTCCACAGTCTGGGTGCTTCGGTTAGAAAGGATCAGTCTCCTCCAGTCCAGTCCTGAGCTGAGTGTAGTGATTAGATGGCCTCAGTATGTCTGAAGCAAAACAACCAAGGAGTGTATCCATGCAAAGCTCTGAAAGTTAAGACCACATTTTTTAATTTTAGACTTTAAATCAGGGGTAATATGATTTACTCTACATGATCAGGTCAGAAGTCTTACAGTGGGAGTTTGGACTACCTGAAAACAAGCTAGCTTCTTCTTATCGAGACACCTGAACTGTTAAAGTAGTCCAATCGTGTGGAGCGCCTTAAAGTGCACATAGCATGGTTTTCCGTGTTTTCTGACTTATCTATCATGTTGCAACGTTGAGTTCTCACCTTAAACCTGCCAGAAAGAGCAAAAAAACGGCGTCCATCTGTCTCCTAGTACAGCCAGTGAGAAGCTCTTCAAGATTTCAGACCCAGGTTTCAAACAGTTTTTTTCACTCCAGCCCGCTATGAGGTCATAGTGATCCGGACTTGCTTATATGGTCAATTCTCCGCCCAGATGCCCACATTTTTCTCCCTAAATAATAAAAACCATCATTTAAAAACTGCATTTTGTGTTTACTTGTGTTATCTTTGACTAATAGTTAAATGTGTTTGATGATCAGAAACATTTTGTGTGACAAACATGCACAAGAATAAGAAATCAGGAAGGGGGCAAATAGTTTTTCACACCACTGTATACCTGTTTAATATAAATAGATTTAAATATCGAGCCATGGGCCCTTTAAGATATCTCCTATCATCTTCATCAGTGGTGGCCTGTCAATAGGGGGCGCTGAGGTGCCACCCCACCAGTCTCACAGCAAGAGGAGGAAGAAGGAGATTGGAATCACAAAATAGTTTTAAAAGAACCATGAAAATTAAACTAAGCGATCTATCCATTATACATAAGTGCTGTGTATAATCTGCATTTAGGTGTAGTTTAAAAATGTTCTCTCACTTTTTTTAACCAGACTCAAAACAACTGGTCTCAAACTGAAATACCTCCAAACTGAGAAGGTCGTGTCAACACATGAACCTAAGGGGGTTATTTATGTCTAGATTATTCTAAAGCACCTTTCACATGTTTTAACAACAAAGCCCTTGATTGTCTTCAGTTGGTCCAAATCTCTGTATCAAGGCTCCTAACTGGAACCAACAGACCAGCTCACATCACTCCTGCTTTAATGTTTCTTCACTTATCTGTTGATTTCAGAATTCATTTTAAAATCCTGGTTTTAACATGCAGGGCTCAGTATGATCATTCATCTCTATATCTTAGTGAATTGTTAAAGCTGAGTCTTTAGGTCCTCCTGCTAGCAGCTCTGAAGACCAGATATGAAACTGGAGGGAACCACAGTTATCTGTCTTTACGAAGCCACAGACTTTCATTAATGAGGTCAAAATGGGAGAAAATATCCAGAATTAAAGGGTATTCAAATGTAACAACAAACAACTGACCAAACAAACAAACACAACATACCGACCACATGGCTGTCATGCTGCCTGCCTCTTCCCAGATGTTTTTATTTTCTCCTCCCCTCCGTGTGTCATGTGTTTACTTGTTGAAGCGTACCCCTGAGTGCGTGTGTCTGGCATCAGCTGCAGCTCATTAAAAACCTCCAGAAATACCTGGTCGCTGCCTCTAACTCAGCTCCAGATCATCGTCCGTCTGAGTCCAGCCCGTCACAATCAACCCACTTCCTCGCTTTGAAATTTGCCAACTTTCTTCACTCTGTCATAGATTTAAAAAAAGCTGTGATGAAGTGAATAAAGTGGTCATTCCAGAAAGACCCAAACACAAGGCATTGGGTGGTTCTGTGATGGTTTGGGTTGAATCAGGGAATTGTTTTGGTTTTCTGCTTTAGAACGATGCACAACAGATAGACATTCTCTTATTTGGAGTTCAAGCTGTTTCTCATCTTTGGTGCTGCCTTCTAGTACAATAAGGCACTGATTCACACTGCTAAAACAGTTTAAATATGCCTGGAGGAGCACAGCGGTGATCTGGAACACTTGAACTGGCATCCACAATCACCAGATCCTAAAATAAAGAGCCGCTTTCCTCTGCCACCATCTCTGAAAGAGCTGGAACAGGTTCTGCTCAAGGAATGGATTCAAATTTCCTCAATCACTGTCCAAAATGCTTGAGCGTGTTCCTCAGCGTACTATAGTTATTTGTGTTGCTAAAGGAGAAGCTAATCAAGCATTTTGCTCATCCTCTGCATCGTATTAAAGCAAAACAAATCTGATAGACCTAATTCATGGCGGGGATTTTGATTTGAAAGATCAGAGGAAGTGTACACACACACACAAATTAATGAGGGCTGCATTCCATTTAGAAGAAGTTCTGCTCATTATCAGTTTTATAAAACAACCAGTGATCATAGACACAGAAATGGAATGCAGCCCTTTTTAATACACCTGTGCTTTCTTTCAAGTCAAAATTTCAGCCATGAAAAAGTCCTATTGTGTTATTCATGCAGGTCAGACAATGATCCAGTTTGTTAAAAGCAGCAAAACCAGAAAGACGTCATCAGATTCAGCCCGTAATCCTGATACGGTGTGAGTCACACTGAGATTCAAACAATCCAGCAAAGCAAATGAACTATTCTATGGTATTTAATCTACATTTTTTTACTATCTAATAAAAAAAAAAGACCACTGACTAAAAATTGTACGTTTTCATAAAATCATAAATCATGCTCTAATATAAAATTAAATCTTGAAGACAGCAAATGTTGAGATAAATTACATGTGAACATGCAGAAAACAGAAACAAAGAAATGAAAATAAACAAATAAGGTAAATAAACACAAGTTAAAGGAATAGTTGAGAACTGCTGTTGTGCATATTTCAGCTACTGGAGATAGCTCTGTGAACGGCTTCAGTCTGGAGAAACAGAGACCAGCTCTGATGGACAAATCACATCAGTTACAAAGTTGATCACAGCCATTAAAACAGTTCTAATCTCAAAGATGACATAGTGTTTCCATACACAGTCAGTTACATATGCAGTGATGTGGTTAAGTTTCCCCTCTTACAGACTTCTTCTGTTTTTGCTGACTTGTCACACTTAAATGTTCCAGAACTTTCAGTATCAGATAACCTAGTAAAGTAAATCTAAAATGTAGTTTCAGATTATGATTTTATTGTTTAAAAGTCCCATACTATGCAAAATTCACTTTCAAAAGGTCGTTAAATCAGTCCCAAAGACTGTCTGAGACCCACAAGTGAAAAAATATTTTCACCGTTTTCACTTCCTTATTCTCATTTTTGGGAAATGTGTTTTCAGCTAATGCTAAAACGGGTGGTTTCAAAATCGGTCTCTCCTGCTGATGTCTAGAAGGGAAAAGACCACTCCTCTCTAGAGGACAGAGCCAATCATGAGCACCCTTGGCTACCTGAGCCCACCCCCTTCCTTTAAAAACCACAAACGTTAGCAAACAGTCATGGTGATGCTACGAGCAAAGCATGGCAGATGCTCCATATGGTTGCATCTACGAGCACAAAAGTCTTTTTTTACTCCCTTCATCTGAGACCCTGAAGACCCACCGACGTCTCAGGGAGAAGAGAGATGGGCGGGGCTTAGAGCTGCTCGGCCCCCCAACTGCCCCGCCCATTTGAAAGGAAAGTTTTGCTTTAGGAGGTTGGATGAAGGGGTGGAAGAACAACAGCTGCACTAGAAATAAGGGCTAATTTAACCAATGCATGGCTTTTACATGTCATTGAGATGTAAAAGAAATGGTTCAGAGTGGATATAAAGTGACCTTTGGGACCTTTAAAAGAAAAAAATATATATCCACATCAACCTGGTCATATGTGAAAAAGTAATTCCCTCCTAAACCTAGTTGTAATCAACTGGTGGCAACAACTACAATCAGGTGTTTGAGATAACTAGTAATGACTCTCATGTCGCTGTGGAGGTTTTTTGTTCTGCTCTTCTTTACAGAATCATTTAAATTCAGTCACATTTCAGAGTTTTCCAACATGAACGACCTGCTTAAGGTCAAAGGTCAAGTGTTCTCCTTCAGGATTTTTTTTGAATACAGTAGAAAGTTCCACTTTGGTCTCATCAGCTGATGTAATATTTTTCCAAAAGTCTTGAGGAGCCCCAAGAAACGTTTTTGTAAACGTCTTTGTGTTGTTGTTGTTGTTCATGCAGTGGTTTTGGCCTTGGTACTCTCTCATGGATGCCATTGTCATCCTGTGTCTTCCTTAAATAAAGTCTTTGATATTCAACCTTTCTGATTTTATGCACTCTTTTTGGCCAGCTGGTGATTTTTTTGTTTTGTTTGCATCTGATCACCGACCTCGCTGTTGTGTTTTGTAGCTAAAGGAACCTTTTAGCAGCCACTGCTGTTCTAACATCTACTAGTAATGTCTTTGAAAGCATCAGCGCAGCTTGTCCTTTGTCTCATCTTTTATTAACACGGTCACAAAGCAAGAAACTTTGAAATTTACATTGCTATTCTCAGCTTAAAGCTTGATAAGAGATCATGTTTTTGCTGCTGAATGGACAGGTTATCTGCACTCGAGAGGTCCTGAGCGGGTCGCTAAAGATACTGTTTGTCACATATCAAACTCCGTGGGAGGAGGCGAGATCTGCATTATTCATGGCGCCGTAAATCAAGAAAAACTGCCACCACTTCGCCTGACATTTCATCCAAATGTTAAAGCTGATTCCTGATACGGGATGTTGACCCGGCTTTAGTACGTGTTTTAAGATAATAGTCGTTTTTGAAGTTTGTCCACTGTAAGCGAAACTCAAATGGCTGAACATTTCCAGTTAATTTAATTGACACCAGATTGTGTAATGGTGGCTGAATGACTTTTATTGATGGTGAAATGGCTCAGCAGACAGCAGTATTGATTGGTCTGTTGGTCTTCCATCACCTTGGGTCAAATTAAACAGGTGGACTGATAATCATACATGTGCAATTATGGAAGATTTGCTTTATTGACTTTGATAATCTTTTGATAATGCTCCTCTAAGACCTCCATAAGAATTATATAATATTTTATGACTTCTTATCAGATTGACGTATAATTTGAATTGTCTACTCCTTAAAAAAATGCTATTAAAAAACAAATATCCCAATTCTGATTTAAAAACTTTCATTTGAACCGTATTTATTTGTTTTTTTAAATAACATAATTTCACAAAGCATATAAATGTTTCACATGACATCGTTGACCAGTTTTATATTGTTTTTTAATGCCAAGCTTCTCCAGACTTTTGAATTGCCTGGTTGGGAACAGATAATAATTGCCTGCCAGTTAAACAGACGTGCAATGTGTTTCATGGTGCAATCAAAATGAGCTGCCTCATTTTCATATTTATCCATTTTGAAAGCCATTTTCAGCTCCAGTTAGTCAGAGCCCCAGAAAAACCAGAGGTGTTGCAGCTTTTGAAATGTTTCTTAGAATAAAAGGCTTTTTACCTCCATTCATCTTTTTTTTTTCCCCTGTGGCAAATTAAGGCTTTCTGGGCCCTGGAATAAATTCTTGAACATTAATACAAGAGTCTGTTAAGCCACCAAAAGAATGTACCAGGAAAAGTTGTGACGCATACCAAACAGGCACTTCACAACAGGAAATGAATGGCTAAAATCTTGTTGGAAATATTATAAAAGGGAGCGCTTCGTCCTCAGAAGCACTCTGGGTCTGTCACCGCTCATCGTTAGGCCACAGACTTAGTGTAGCCTTTCCTTGTGCCTGCCTTGTTATGCCGCTACTCATCTCATAAGCCAGATATATCGCTTGAGGCAGAAAATGAGTCACGTCTGCGTGCGTTCAACCAGGTCTCACAGCTCGCAGGTTTCAGTGAAACCGCCTCAGCCCTGCAGGCTGCAGCCCTTCCTGTAAAACCCAGCCATTGATACAATAAACGGTTTACAACAGACAGAGATCGATGCCCTCAAGGTGTCTGGATTTGACTCTTTCGTTCTCTGTTATGGCATCCAGGACTGAATAAGACCTTTGACCTCCTGATGAGACCTTATGCAACAGAAACAGGCTATCAAGCAAGCAGCGTATCAGACAGAATATATTACCGGGATCCTGACTTGGGTTTGCATTAACATGTCAACCTTTAGTATATCTGTTCAGGAGAAATCCATAATAAGATAGTAGTGGTTTTATTTGCAAACATTAGCCTCTCAGGCGGAGTATTCTTATCTGAATTATGTCAAGGCTTCTCAATGATGTGGCGCAGTCGGCTCCAGGCTTTGCCGTTATCAGTGGAAGCAACGCGAAAATAGGTCTTTATTGTCTGATGTTGCTGTGTTCATGCCACGTCTCACCCCTGACAAACAAACAGACCCACTGACAGCCGCGCAGATTGCACTTAGCAAGCAGCCACTCAGACCGAGCGCGTAGAATTTATACGGAAATGAAGGGCACCCAAGGTAAGAGGCAGCGTCCAGGACATTTCCTCAGCTAGATTGGCTCAGATTAAGACAAACAAAAGGACTTTTCCCTCCCAGCCACCAGCCTAGTTGTGACATTTGCATTCATTCATATAATTGTAAGTGACAGCTACCGTGTTCTGGTCGTACTTAGCAGCATGCTGTGGCTTTATTCTGCTTCAAATATTCAGGCCTTTGTTGGACAGAGTGTTGCATCTCTCTCTGAGGCTTTTCAACAACATCGGAACTGATACGAGCTGCCGTCGTCACTCTGGTTTAACACTTCACTGCTCTTGTTTTGATGTCACCATGCTCTGGAGCTCATAGCTTCCTGATGACACTGGTTATCTGCAGTAAGCCTGATGCTAGAAACACACGGCAAACTGTCACTGCATCACGCTACAGTCTATTAGAATAAAGAGGCATCAACACTTAGTTTAAAAAGGAGTGAATTAGTGAAAATGAAATATTTGACAACTTCCTATAAAACCAAAGGAAAAAACTACCAAAAAACTAACATTGTTTGTTAAACTATCCAGAAATGTATATTATTAGCAATGCATGTATGGTCTACTTATTAGCAGAAAAAAATATTTAAAAATGTGAGAAAATGATTCTATGAAAATAAAATAGATTTCACAAAAATTCCAAAAAACTAAGGATGTTATATCCTCCAGTGTTGCGTGCTGGTGTTGTTGGTGGGCGTGTCTCTCTCTTCCTCTATCCTGCAGGGCGACAGGCAGTCCTGGATCCAGCTGGAACTCCTCTACCTCAATCAACATGCACTATAAGATACACGGACCTCCCTGAGGCTGGCACCAGAGATTTCCTACTCCTCCGGGGTGACCAGGCTGCTTTAGTCTCTACTAAAGATTATTTGATCTAAAAGTCTCCCTTGACTTTGTCTCACAGCTCTCTACCCCGCTGGATCTGCTCCTGACCCCTCCTCTGAACCAGTACCCATGAGCACTAAACGAATAAACATTTTATCTTTCCCTTTGCTCCTTCTGTCCACTTTAAGGTTCTCAACCTGGTCCAACATGAAAAAGGAAAGAAGACAAATTTGTTTAGGTTCCACTGAATATTAGTATTTAGTAGCAGTAGGATTGGTTGGGCAAACTCCCATGACCCCTCCATCACCCTGGCAAAGAGCTGGTCTACAGTTCCACGACCAGGACCAAAACCACATTGCTCCTCTTCTATCCGAGATTCAACTCCTCTCCAGTACCCTGGAGTAAACCTTTCCCGGGAGGCTGTGGAGTGTGATCCCCCTATAGTTGGAACACACACACATTCTGGAAGAGAATAAAACAATCCGTTAAAAGTCCTCTGTTGGAAAATGTAGTATCTGATGGAATGAAAGTTAATGAATCGTGTTGGAATAAAGTGAGAAAATTGTGTTGGATTAAAATGCTCCAAGAGATCAAACTCAACATGTTTCCATCACACTTCATCAACACAAGATTCACATGTTTGTTGAACATGAATAATTTGTGTTCATTTGACTCAATTCTTTAAGTTGCTGCCAAAGCAAAGCATGTGCAACCAATGTCCACAATGGAATTAGGTTGGTCCAACAAGTTATTTCTTTCAGTGTAGTCAACCAGTGTTGAATATTAAACAATTTAAGCCGAATCACACTAAACTCAGTATTTTTGCCTGTTATAAATGAGTCTGACTCCACAGGTACGAGCTGTGCTTAGAAACACAGAAACAGGAAGAGGCGAGAAGACTCGCGCAACCAAGACGCAACAGCTCTGCAAAGCTCATGCTGCTGGTGTGAAACCTGTAACTAATTAAGGAAATGATTTAAAACAGGTGTGAACTCACCTGTCAAACATTTTGAAGAAACAGAATACCTGCAGGTAGGGTGATTGACAGGTGGGAAATTGGCTCTTTTATTCTCTTCCTTTCCCTTTTTGCATTTCCATTAGGTAATTGAGAAGGTTTTTCATGCCATCCTTTAACTTTAGTTCCTAAAATTTCTTCACAAGGCTGTAAGCTATGAACATCACCATGGTGAACAAATGGTGCTTCTCAATCACTAAGTTTGGTACACTATGTTCTGGTACAGAATGATTCTCCTCTCTACTCGTTCCTGCTTCATTATCTACTGCATAATACTCTCAGCCTGACCAGGATCTAGTATTTATAGTCACAGCCTTTTGTAACGCTGCACAAACACAATGTGCAGAACTTTTCATTCATTTAGCAGAGATTCTTATCATAAAAACAACAAACAATAGCTTAGAATGAAAGAATGTACATAGTTACTGCCTTTCATGCCGTTTGCAACTAAAACCATCCTAAATAGAGAAATATTGGTGTTATATTGGTCAAAACTTGTATAATATTATGGATGACGTCATGCCATATTACAAGATCTCAACTGATCAGTTAGTGCTTGAATTGGGGTTGACTCTGCTGCTATAGCACAGTTTGGCTTTCTGTCTGTAAAATTGAGTTTTATCCATTTGATGGTTTTCTAAGGTTATTTTAACTATAGCAGCCATCTTGAATTGGGTCGACTCTTAAAAGGCCAGAGACTTTAAAACAAATTCATTCAATCTTTCCAGTATTTGATAATAAACACAAACATTTTCAGCTACATTTTGTCTTTTGTCAACAAGCAATACAAAGTCTTCATAAATAAAAAAAATGTCCATAAATCAGAAGGAAGAACAAATCTACAGTAAGAGCTTCATCAAGCTAACTTTATTTTCATTTCCTGGTTATTGCATGGAGTCACTCCTCATTGATGGGAGCCAGCTAAGGTGGTTTGGGCATCTGAGAAAACAAAGGAAAAGAACAAAGTGGGAAAAGAAATGTGGGGAAAATGTGTGTGTGTGTGTGTGTGTGTGTGTGTGTGGGGGGGGGGTATTTTAATATCTTCTTATTTGTTGTTGCTGCTACAGCTGTTTGATGCTTCCATGTTAGTCATTCACGTTTCTGTAATCTCGGATATGTCTTGTTGTTAACCAATTAAAATAATTTTAAAAACCCTGAAAAACACCTTTTTGACTTGTCCCATTTAGAAAGACCTTAGGGCAGACTCAGGACTCACTGAAGTGATTTATGTTTCACAAAAGGAACAGCATGGAGTCCCTCTGGAAGAGCTGGAGGTGGTGACTGGGGAGGGGAGTGTCTTCAGCTCTTGCCCTTGTAAGCAGCATATGGCTGAAGGATGGATGGATTAGTTAAAAATGCTTCTTCATCCAATCCAAATGATTCTGACCTCCTCCAACATGCATGCATACAACTGCCAGTTCTACACAGCCATCATTGAGTCCATCCTCACCTCCTCCATATACCGAGGCCACCGTCATAACAAGCAGAAACTACAGCGTCGTGCGTTTTGCTGAGAAGGTGATCGGCTGCAGCCTCCCATCACCCCGCAATCTGTACGTCTCCAGGTCTCTGAGGCGTGCAGGTTGTATCATTACCGACCCCTCCCATTCAGGCCATGGACTGTTTGAACCTCTCCCTTCAGGCAGGAGTTTAAGGTCCATTCACACTGGAACCTCTCGCCGCAAAAACCGCTTCCTCCCCTCTGCTGTTGGACTCTTGAACAGCATCTAGCTAAACAGCTCTGCGCTAGTCACCTTATGTTTTGTTGTGTACAGAATCAGGTTATAACCATTCTTGGGGTCACTGTTTTATTGAGCTAATCACATTTATCACATTTATGGGTAAATCACCTTTTATGAGTTATTATATGTTTCACATTATCTGTATGATCATGTATTAATCTATATAATATTGGGTTTATAATCATATGTAATCACTTTGGGTCACTGTTTGATTGTATTTATCACCACACAGGAAGAACTGCATGTTATGTTTAACCATTTGATTAAGGGTTTATTATGTGTACTCATGTATTCACTTAGATAATCAGAAATAGTTAGGAACACTTACAGAAATATCACAAAGAACTCAAAGTTCTTCACTCACATCAAGAACAATAAGATAACACTTCACACATTTGGGAGTCTGAATAGTTCACTCTCACTCACAGGAGATAGAACAAACGCACACATCTAGGTCAGGAGAGGAGAGCACTCACACATACAGAGGTCAACACTTTAATTTATGCATCCTAAATCACGGAAGTAATGGTAGAGCAACCTCACATAGTTTGTACACTCACATAAGTATTTACACTAACATAATAACTACACTCAGTTAGTATTAGGACTTCGGTAGAATAGAGCAAAGCAAATCTAGGGGTAAAACATTATACTTTAGAGTTTCAGTCTAATCAGGTTTGGTGTGAGATTTACAACAGGCCTGGGGGAGGAGATCTCCTGGCCTTGGGAGCAGAGCAGGATGCCATGGTGACGGAGAGTTGCCAGGCCTGAAGAGATAGCAGTGATCTGTCTGATTGGTAGAACCCACATTCTTGTTATTCTGTGATGCTATCGTAGATTGTAAGCAATGAGGGACCGCCCCTCATTGGATAGGAAAACCCACCTTCTTACCCTGTGATGCTATAAAGTGTATGCTCTGAAGGACTGACCTTCAGAGAGTGGCTGGAACCACAGAACTCTCTCCTTCTGCAGAAGTATATTAAACTGGTGTGTGTAACTATAACAAGCGTGATTTGTCTTTCTGGATAACTTCAGACTTGTAGAACTGGGAAAAGGTGAACGAGGGGATTTTGGGACCCCTGCTCACTTCAGTTTATTGCTTGTTAATGTTATTACTATTATCACTACTTCTTATTGTTTAAAACAATTGTTTGCATCTCATTATGTCAATTGGTCTTTTTATATATCTATGCACCATTCCACCGAAGCAAATTCCTGATAATGTGAAACCTCACTTACTTGGCTTGCTTACTTAAAATGAGTTTGATTCTGATGTTGGGTGAATTAGTGACCATTGGAGTGAGTCAGCCGCCAACTTGAACTGGACAACCTGAGTCTGGAAGATGAA
>SSNR01000022.1:2546343-2572780 GCA_006937965.1 Callopanchax toddi | reverse complement strand
CACAGCCATCATTGAGTCCATCCTCACCTCCTCCATATACCGAGGCCACCGTCATAACAAGCAGAAACTACAGCGTCGTGCGTTTTGCTGAGAAGGTGATCGGCTGCAGCCTCCCATCACCCCGCAATCTGTACGTCTCCAGGTCTCTGAGGCGTGCAGGTTGTATCATTACCGACCCCTCCCATTCAGGCCATGGACTGTTTGAACCTCTCCCTTCAGGCAGGAGTTTAAGGTCCATTCACACTGGAACCTCTCGCCACAAAAACCGCTTCCTCCCCTCTGCTGTTGGACTCTTGAACAGCATCTAGCTAAACAGCTCTGCGCTAGTCACCTTATGTTTATTGCTTGTTAATGTTATTACTATTATCACTACTTCTTATTGTTTAAAACAATTGTTTGCATCTCATTATGTCAATTGGTCTTTTTATATATCTATGCACCATTCCACCGAAGCAAATTCCTGATAATGTGAAACCTCACTTACTTGGCTTGCTTACTTAAAATGAGTTTGATTCTGATGTTGGGTGAATTAGTGACCATTGGAGTGAGTCAGCCGCCAACTTGAACTGGACAACCTGAGTCTGGAAGATGAACGGAGATGAGGCACGTTACAGTAGAGAAAGTTTAGTGGAATTACTGAGCATTTTCAGCCGGTCTAATCACAACACTGAGCTGCAGACGTTGACACGTTTCACCGCTTTACGGCTGTTGGCTCTAGGCTGATGCCATCATTTAAAAGCAGACCTTTTATTTTTTTTATTATCGTGCAGTCCTTTTGGATCAGAGTGGTACATTTCAACCCAAAAAAATAAGTTTTGATAAAATGCAAAACAAAAGTCAAAAGTACTCATGCATCTTCATGTAAATCAATAAATAGTTTGACCCTGTTGACAATTCATTTGTTTTGACTCTGCAGACAATATATGACATGATTTTATGCATGGTTTCAATTCATTTTCATCTCTCTGAAAATCCACTTGCCAGAGATGAATGATCAATCAGAGGACATCATAAAGGCTTCAGTAATTGTCGCCGCGCTGCACCATGATGCAGTGCACACTGTTCAGTCCAGGCTGCATTATTAATTGCATTAGAATGGAAAGATGCCAAAATGACATTTTATTCTGAATGATGCTGTGTACAACTCAAACAGACGCACTCGAAATGAGAAGAGCATAATTCAGAAACATCACTGACAGCACAATCTTTTTTTGTGGTTTGTACAAAGGTTGTTTTAAATGGACGGAGCTGATGGGGATAAAGTTGGAACAAAAGAACTAATTTGCAAGTTAATGGTGCTTAATCAGTTTGTCGCATTAGTGCCTGTTATAACAAAAGGATATGGGCAGAGGGATTTAGACAAAGAGGGTTTAGAGCCGCTGAAAAGGCCAGGGCCCAGATGTGATAACATTACAGTGAGTTCAACATTGTGCCGGTTGAAGGTGAACAACTGTGGACTCTGAAGCCAAAAAAGTGAATAATTATGCTTAAATATTCACTAGTTAAATAACCAAACAACAGAACAGGCAGGCTTACATGCTAATGCAAACAGAGGCTCTTTAGCTGAACAACCATCCCATTAACACCTTCTGTTTGTGTTTAGATTTAAAACTGTGGTTCAGATCTTTTGAAGTGATGTTCTGTGGAAAGGTTATAAATAATTACTAGCTTACCTGCTGTGGAAAGCTCTCTGAACAGCCTCAGTCTGGGGAAATAAAGATGAGTTCTGACTAGACAGGTTGTTGTGGTGAAATAACTCCAATTCTCAAAAAATCTACAGCAGTTCATGCAAGAGCTACAGAAAGCTAGCTCTGCTGCTAATTCCAACTATGGATGGAAGTAAAATTCAATGTCAATACCAGTAATGCAAAATCAACAGAAATGTAAATATGTATAGGATACTGTTTGTCAGGGCAGCAGTTGGGAGGAAGGAAGACCTAAAGATTATTTTTTATCAAATTTATTATATATAAAATGGTCAAGAAGGCCATTTCCCCAGGAAATAAATAAATCCTGCAGCAAAAGATCAAATATAATGAATATGTCCAGAGTTACACAAGTTCTGTAAGAATATTTATCTGGTTTAATTTGATGTTAGGCTACATGAGGACAATCAAGCTATTCTAATTCTACAAAAAAGTTTCACTAACTCTTATTTATTTCTCCACCACACTGCTATTAATATGGAGTTATTTAAACTGGACCAGCTCAGATGAGCTGTTAGCTTAGCAATCCGCTTTATTTGTTTATTATAACCTTTAAAAATACTTCAAAAGATCTGAACTATCCATTTAAATGTGTTGTCTAACTTGTAACTAATATATAACCGGCTTCTATACATGTGGAAGACAAGGCTTAATTTAACTTACTGAGACTAGAAATGAGTTGATATGTCCCTGCAGGAAAAAGCAATATTAATAAGGCTTGATGCAAGTTCTAATCTAAACTCATAAATAACCATGACTCATCTGAGACTGTATTCATACCATGTCTATACCTACAGCCTAACAGGAGATCTAAAGATTATTATTCCTGCATGTTCATTAAAAAAAACATCTATTGCTGCTGAATCTGAGTAAAGAAATAACCACAGCACTATTTTAGCTTTGTTCATGTAACTTTCATTAACTAATCTACAGTATATTCATTAGAAATGCTTAATGTGGCATCATTCATGTTGTCCTAAAGTCCTGTCCACTGTAGTCACGTTAGTATTTAAAGAAAAACATCGTCCTTCACATTATTCTGACAAAAACGTGAAAATATCCCCTCCATGCCACTAGGTGGTGAGAGTGCCCACATAAACAACATATCAATAAACAGAGGAAGAACTTGCCTTCATGAAGGAAAAGCATTTGATTGGTCGATTGTGTTCTAATTGTCTGGTCTGCAACCCAACTCAGATTACCACACACCAATACACCCATGTTCATAAAATTAAAAACACTGACATTTACCAACCTGATCAAATTACAAACATCACTTTTTAAAGTACATCTAATTTCCAGGATGTATTCGGAGGCTGTTCCAGATCAAAGAGACACAGGATGAACAATGGAGGACTATAAGGCAGAAAGTTATAGAACACATGAAGGAGTCAGAGTTGGACAATAAAAGGTGTAAAACAACGTAATAAAGACATCGAACACAATTAGGAAAAAATACTAAAAAAAACCTTTAGAAAACAGTAAATCAAAAAGATAATTTCCTCGCCTTCTTCCGGGTCCGGGTCGCGGGGGCAGCATTCCAAGTCGGGCAGCCCAGGCCACCTTCTCCCCGGCCAAGTCCACCAGCTCCTCAGCTGGGACGCCCAGGTCTTTCATTCATGTTGAAAAGATAATTTCAAAATACATAAATAATTGAATTTATTCCAGTACATTCCTTTGAGTATACCTGAATGTTTTTTTGCACATGTTATAATACACAGGTATTTAGGTTAAAATTATGATCGACTTGTTAGTTAACTGACTCATTTTTGTGGATGAACCTCTAAATACTATAAATTATGTTCTTTTTATAATTTTTATGACCTGTATAGAAAAGCTAGACTTCAGCTTATATCTTTACATTTCATGATTTTTGTTTTATCTTTTTCAATGACCAGTTATATAAATAAATACATTTTTGTTCATTATCAGCAACAAAAGCAGGGTTTTTCTCTTTCTTTGAAACGTTTGTTGTATTTAGTTAAATTCCACAAATGGTGCACAAAAGCCTGCTTTTTGTAAAAGTCAGTGAAGGTTTCATTATCCAAGAAATTAAGTTAAAAGCAAAATATCTGCTCAATAAAAAGACATATTTTGTTCTTTTTCCAAAAACATAATAATTTAGATGCAGTTTTTGTTAGGCCTCACATTATGAAGAATCCTAAATATATGTTTTTTTTTTTTCAAAGTATGCAGCGGATTCACCTTCAGCTCAGGTAAAATGATAATTCGGGGATCTTGTCACATTTTATAAGACATAAATTATCATCTGACACTTCACTTTCATTATAGCTCTCCAGACTAAACTATACCGTGTTGGTTCAAAACAGAAGCATTAAACAGATGGCGCTCTGCAGAACTTGCAGTGATTCTGCTTTATAGCATTCCTATTGCTATCACAGTGACACCATAGCTGCCACCTGCAGATGGGCTCTCAGAAAGTTTATTGATTCCAGACTAAAAACCAGGTGAGCCTGCTTCAGCTGTTCTAGCGGTTGACTCATTAATACCAGTCACGATTGTCTGGTAAATTAGACTTATACTACAAATGTTCGAGTTCATTTAGCAATCTCTTTTTTTCCTGACGCCCTTCGTTCCAGCTTTCCATATCAAAGCGGGGAGCCCTCCCTCATTATCTGGCACCTTCAGAGGCTGTCAAACAGGAGAGCTGACCTCCGGTGCGTCTCAGTTATCCCCTGAGTACACATCACAGCTGGGGGGTTTCTGCAGGGGTCACCGGGAATCTGGAGCGCTACACCTTGTGTGTTATCAAAGCCATTCAGATGAATCCTGTGTGATAAATATTCTGTCAGTCTTTCTAGAAGAGTCTTGCTGCTCTAGCAGGGAGTTCAGCATTTGATCCCTTTCATCGTTTCCTGTCAATTACTCGCTGCTTGTTGACAACACGGACACAGATCGATTGTTTTGACTGTTTTCATTAAAAAATCCAATCTATTTTTGTATTTGGGGTGGATTTATTCAGCTGTTTTTGCCTTCAGAGTGACATTCTCGCACACGCTTTGTCTCTTGAACAGATTTCGTCTGAGACCGAGTTTGTTAGGTGCCTTTTTTCACCTCCGAACTACCGTGCCACAAATTGGTCCTAGACCTCCAAAATAACAGGCATATCAAGAGATTTTTACACAACACTCTGACTCAGTGCGCATAACATGCCATTCCAGGCACAGCATCACTTCAGATGTTTGAGTCTCCGTTTGCCATGACAACAGTGCAGAGGATAGAACATGACACATCTTTGACAGACTGGGGAGGAAAATAGGCCTGTATGTGTTGTTTTCCTGTCACTCTCCACTTTATGTAACAAACGTCTATAAAAGACGCTTCTTTCTCTTTCTCTCTCTCTCTCTCTTTCTTTCTGAACCATCCAAATGACTTTGCCGAGTTGAGGGTTTTGTTCTATATGTCTGCGAGCATCCTGGGACTATTTTAATGGACACTCCCCGACTGGGCGCGACACAAAACACTGAGGCAACTGGTCAAGTTGCAGGCTTCAAAATGAAACGTTGAGTGGGGATAAATGCATTTCCCCTGTTGTGCTCCAAAACAGTTACAATGCTGGATGTGTCTCTGCGCCCATAACACACTCAGCTGGCCTAATTATGGGAGATAAACCCGGGATGTCTTCTGCAAAAGCCTGCAATTATTCATGAAAGTCTTGTCTTAAAATATTCTAACTTAATTCAAATCACAGCTTAGAATAATCATAGGAAGGAGGCACTTCAGCTGCCTATTGTACTGCTAGAACCTCCAAAAGACATTAAACAGAACCTGTTAGGATTACAAAATACTCATTTATGTAATTGAAGGAATTTTTTTGGCTTCATGTCCACATTCTTTACAGCAAGTACTGAGAATAAAATGGTGACTTTTATGCAATTGCACACAGGGAAGTGCTGTTCTCGAGTGATTGTGTGTTATCAGACAAACACACGTCCTAAAAAGTATAATCAAGATGCTATCTTCAGCTGCAGCTGGCAATAACAAGGCAAGAATTATGAAGGCATGAGGTTAGTGAGTAGAGCCGCTGGTCAAACAACCTAATGCCAGAGCATCCAGCAACAGTAATGGCCGACAGCCATGCCTTAGGTTGGCCTGGCTCAATATTTACACAGCTGTGTTGGGTCCGGGGTACGTCAGACGGTGCTGCAGGTCGGCCTCCTCGCCAACCGCGGCACGCAGACGCCAAACCGACACAGTCTGACGTGACTCTGGAGCATGTGGGTGGGCTCTCGTGACCTGAAAGCAAACACAGCACTTATTTTAAAGTGCACCATGTAGTCCATCCCAGCTGTAAACTTTTATTTACACGAGGGCGGTTTTAATTTCCTATCAGGGCAATCAGCTTTTGACAGTTTGGCTGTTCTGTCTGCCAAATCTTGACGCAGAAATCCCAGTTGGCACCCAGTTTTAATATGATTATCGACACTGATTTACATTTAATCAAGTGGAAAGAACAAATTTTTGAGACAAAGAGTACTTTGCTATGCTCAGAGTTAAAAGACGAGGTGAGTAAAAGCCTCCGAATGGTTCAGTTTACTAATTAGCGAGTGATAAACTGCTGAAGCGCTTGATTTTGCTGCACTGAGGCCATTCAGTGATTCATTTATTATAATTTTCTGTTTTGTCAACATTTTTTCCAACATTCACTTCCTATTAATGATGCATTTAATAATATTGCATAATTTTACATTTTTTACTTTGAGTTTAAAGGCAAATTTATAAGCTGAAACTCATACATTAAATCAAGCCTGTAGAGTTAAAAGAATAAATTAGATATTCTTGAATGGGTTTCTGTGGAAAGGTTATGAAAATTAATATCTTGTCTTTGGTACATAACTATGTGAATGAACTCAGGATACGCAGTAATTCTGATCAGATTGATGTCAAGGTCAAGGTGGATTAATGCCACCTTAAAACAACTTTTCTCCAAAATTTCGTAACAAACCTCCAAACAATTGAAACAGTACGCCTTGATTTTACATGACATACTGACTGACACAATTTTAAAAAATAAATGACAATTAGAGTTAGCTTGTTGAACTTCTGTTTTAGCTTGTAACACTGACATGATTCCATAGTATGTCTATCAGGACAGGACAGTGGTGTCCTTACCCTGTTCTGGAGGACCACTGTCCTTCATGTTCCAGATGTTTTCTAAACACACGATTAGAGTCAGTGGGTGATCAACAGGCTCCTGCAGAACTTGAGGACATGCTGAAGAGGTCATTTTGAGCAGGGCACCATCTAAATCCTGCAGGATAGAGACCCTTGATGACCTGGACTGTACACTGTTATGTGATGAAAAACTAACAGCAGCACTAAAGTCCTAGTTTAGATCTTTGGACGTAGGTTTCTGTATAAAGGCTGAACAATGAAGATCACAGCTGTAGATCACCCTTTGAATGACCTCAAGTTGGAGTTCTGGACTGGACCAATGAGCTAACAGCTAGTCTGAGCGTATTAAGAATTTAGAGTTCTTCCATGACTCGAATGTAAAACTTCATAGTTTATACAAACACTCATTTCAAAACTTTCAAATCACCAGTAATTTTACATTACATTAATATTTCTTCTGACTTTTCTGGGAACTTGTGAAGAATTACGTGGAGCTAGCTATGGGCATTTTTGAATAGAATTTCATAATTTAACTGGAATAACCATGAATAGGGGAATTTATGGCACTGTAAAAGGCATTAGAAATTATTACTGTAAAATGTTCAAGTTTGAATTGTTTTAAGACACATTACTGACTACAATCTCTGTGTCTGTAAATTCAAGTCATTCAAATAGTTGCCCATAACAGGAGATAAAATGTTTATTACTTTTCTTTAAGGATTAAGAAAAAACAATAGCATGAGCCATTTTGATGTAGTTGTTTAAGATGGCAGCAATCTACTTTTATACTTGCCTGCTAACCGTTAGCTCATCAAACCAGTCAGCACTTTGAACAACCTCAGTTTGGAGAAAAGTCCTCTATCTACTTACAGCAGGTAAGATATTAATTGTTCAATACTTTTCAGCTCATTTCAAATATGATCTAAACAAAAACTTATGTTGCAAAGTCAGTGTTGACTGAAAGTCAAGTCTAACACATGAAATAATAAATCAGAAAACTCAGATTTTTTAAGTTTGAAACATTTGTTAGCTAACGTTAATATAACAATCATTTATTTATATATCATTTATTGTGTAATTAATTATATAATAATACAACAACAATAAAACTAAATAAAATGTGTACTTGCCAACTTCAGTACCTAAATCTTCCACCAGAGGGCAGAAAATCTGTTTTATGATTCAACAGAGCAGCTTTTTTATTTTTTTTTATTTTTTTAAAGGAAAATACAAATCTTGTTACAAAGAAAGAGCTCCTATAGACTTAGAAATATGTAGATCAACTATAAAACACCAGCATTTATCTCCTCACTTTATTTAGTCAGCCTGGATCATAGTTTGGAAGGTCAGACTGACTAGTTGATCAGATTTACTCATCTTATTTCAGCAAAAATTTAAATTTTATATATAAAAAAGACTCGGATAATTAAAAAAATTTGCTAATCACAATTCATTACCTTCATAGTATTTTGTCTGAGAAAACATATTCTACATATTATGCATATCTTATAAGTGCCTTAACTGTTCATATCTTGACACTTTCAGGGCTCTCACATCAGTCTCACATAAGAACAGAAAGCTCATTAAGATGCATCTGATTAGCATCCAGCCTTCTTCTAGTTGAGAGGATGGTGCCTGCAGACGTCTGGGTGAGAAATGATCCCGTAAATATCTGAGTAAATGATCACTTTCCAAAACAGACAGATTTAGAAATAACATTTTTATTTCTATATTTTGAAGTTGGAGGAAATGGACCCTGAAGTTTGGCGTTGAGAAGCAAACTAATTCTTTTTGGTGATTCACAGCCTGCAAGTGCTTTCATATAAGAGCCTTTTGTGTGATTTTCATAAATTTTTCTTCCTTCCTTTCACAAAGTCCTATAAGATCCTTAAGCAATCTTCTCTGCTCGCTTTGTATTCATAGATATTTTTATGTCTAGTTTGATGCACTGTGAGGGTTGTTGTAAAACCTCTTGAAGTAGTCTGTGTTGAATTTTGAGGTGTGTTTAGAATGATTATCCTGTTGAAGAAGCCATTCTCTTTATACCATTTCTGCTTTGATGTTTACTAATATTTTATTGGACTCACTTTTCTATTTACTGAAATATTCCACATTTAACTGGCTGCAAAAGAGACCCAGTAAGTGGTCAAGATGTCTATTACCTATAAAGATCTGATTACCTTGATGTTTTGGAGTCTACCGCATTCAAAATGACCACCACTGCTAAGCAACCTCAGCAAAACCAAATGGTTAAATCTATAACTGGGGCCACTTTAAATGGAAACTAAATAAAACAGAATAATATTCAGAGATAATATCTGAAATTATAACTTATTTACTTGAAAAAAAAACATGGACATTGTTTGATGATAGAAAATATTAAATTTGGAAGACAAAAAAGACTTTGACTGACTGGTCAACCACATTGCAGTCATATCTTATTAAAACATGCAATCAATATAACCTAAAAACAAAACAAAACTTAAAGATTCCATATTATTTTATATCCACTCTGAATCATCTCAATAACATATAAAAGCTATGTGTTACCAACCCTAACCCTGCCAGCACAGCTGTACCTGTTTAGTGTTAATGAACAGTCAGCCAATCACCAGCAAACTGCCTTGTATAAAGGTTCAGCTGACCTGAGTGGAGTTTGACTCACCTGTGGAAAAGTCTCTTGTCTGTTCTGCTGCCCGTGTGGTTGAGTGTGCAGAGTTTGCTATGCCAATAGCAATGGACATGTCCCAGGACGAGCTTTAAAGAGCTCCCTGGAGCCAGTACTCCGTGTGACCTGTAGGTGTTGCTGTTTTGTCTGGGATTGTCAGCTATCATTTATTTTTGTTGGAGGAATGCTGCTGGCTTTGGACTGTGGTTGGTTCTCTGAGGATCTCGGGGTTCAACCGGCTTGTTGGAGGTGCTGCTTGTGGTCTTCTGCTGCTGTTGGCATACTCGCCTCTATCAGTGTGCCCCAGGGCACCTGTGGATACAATGTAGTTTATCACCACCAGTGTGTGAATGGGTGAATGACTGTTTGTGTTGTACAACGCTTTGGGGAGTGGAGAACATTCTAAAAAGCACTCTATAAATACCGGCCATTTACCATTTCTGCTGCTTAAAGTCTGAGTCGGACTGTCGCCAAGGGATTCAGCTGGACTGGGGCTGTTTACGGCAGAACGGACTAGGGCCTGAATCAATGGACCAATGAGGCAACTGTCAAAGTTCTGATTCAGAGAGTTTATGTGTGATTAATTTGTGCTTTTTCTGTTTTAAGTTGGAGCCTATCAGTGAGGAGAGGTGAAACGGGACCCGCAGCGGCAGCTGAAGTTTTAAATTGTGTGTTCAGCACTTAGTGTGTGTGTGTGTGTGTCCACTGGGGGGCGAGTTAAGGAAGATGTCTGCTGAGCTGCAGGGGTTTCACTCCCTGCTGGTATGCCTCCACATGTTTTTCTTGAGTTTTAGTTTATTTTGTTAAAATAAACCTTTTTGTAAACTATCTGAAAACCGTGTGTCTCCTTGGGCGATAATGCACCAATGTGCCTTTGTTAACATCTCTTCTCCTGCTACATATGCATTGGTGAAATTGGCCCTTACTTTAAGTGCAGCTGTTCTTCCACCCCCTCATCCAACCTCCTAAAGCAAAACTTTCCTTTCAAATGGGCGGGGCATTTGGGGAGCCAAGCTTCTCCAAGCCCCCTATCTCTCTTCTCCGCATGCGTTCACCAGACATCAGTGGGTCTTCAGGGTCTCAGATGAAGGGATTGAAAAATATTTTTGTGCTTGTTGATGCAACCATATGCGGAGAAACTGCCATGCTTTGCTCGTAGCTTCACCATGACTATTTGCTAACGTTTGTGAGGATTCGCGCTCCTGTGGTTTATAAAGGGAGGGGGTGGGCTCAGGTAGCCAAAGGTGCTCATGATTGGCTCTGTCCTCTAGAGAGGAGTGGTCTTTTCCCTTCTTGACATCAGCAGGGTAAAGATTTTGAAACCACCCGTTTTAGCATTAGCTCAAAACACATTTCCCAAAAATGAGAATCAGGAAGTGAAAACGGATTTCTGAATTTGGGTCTCATACACAGTCTTTAGGTCTGATATGACTGTCAAAAGACCTTTAGAAAGTGAATTTGGCACAATATGGGACCTTTTAAAAATAAAAAAGTGGATTAGAGTTTTTAATGAAGTTTTAACATTACCTCACATAATGTGAATTTTTTTACATCATAAACTTGCATTATATTATAACCCTTTATTGCTCAAAGTGAGTAAAAAAAAAGCAAAATAAACAATTTAAAAGTTAAATCCAAAGGAAACAAAAAAATAAATTTAAAGATAAATTCACATTCATCATTTTTTTTGGTTGTGGAAGTTAAAAGGCATCAGTTTACAGGAATGAAAACCAGATGATTTATAGCATCGTACCTTCATATACATGTAAAACAAATGGTCCAAAAATTCTAAATTAAAGTCAGACGTTTGCAAGAAAGTTTTTTTTGTGAGATAAAAAAAAAACTTATCTGGAAAGATAAATGTCACTAATTTATAAAAATCAAAACCCTTTAAGAAGTAGAAGGTCCCGTGATGCATTTAGTGACCCTTGTATATTATGTCTCCAAAGGGTGCTGATGCAGCTGAATGCCACCGAGATTTTTATTGGAATTTTGTTTATTGTATTTTTGCACTTCCATATCAAAAAGAGCCAGTTGAGGTGGTTCAGGCGTCTGGTTAGGATGCCTCCTGGACTACTCCCTTGGGTGGTGTTTTAGGCAGGGCTGGTTTTGGGCATAGGCTGTTTAGGCAATTGCCTAGGGCGCCCTCTGCTGGAGGGGGCGCCAAATTGTCCCTTAAAAATTTTTATTTATTTATTTTTTTTTGACAAACTGCTGGACACACCATTCATCTCATGTAAAGAGCAAAGTAAGTAATAAATAAATAAATAAATAAATACATAAACTAAATAAATAAATAAAAAAGCACAACTTTTGCTGCATGAACAGTCAACGTGGCGCCCCATGGCTACCTGCTGCTGCCGGCTGTGATCAGGTAAGGGGGGGGGGGGGGGGGGGGGGGGGGGGGGGGGGCGTGCTGCGCGCATCCCTCCGACCAGTTGTTTATTGATAATCAGTGTTGGGAGTAACGACTTCCAAAGGTTATTAATTACTGTAATGCATTGCTTTTTTCGGTAACACAGCAATGTAAGGTATTACAGAAAAAAAGCTGTAATATTTTAACGTCAGTGCGCGTTACAGTGCACGTTTAACCCGGATTGAGGCGGTGGGTTCTTCAGAGGAGAAACGTCACTCAGTGAAAAATGTGGTCAGACAGAGCAGAGAGGAGTAAATCTGCAGCCAGTGAAACAAGTCCGGTTCTGTCCGGTCCGAAACTCATGCGTGGTTCAGTTCTGAACTCGGTCCAGAGGGAAAACGCGGCCCGAGTCGTGCGCGCTCACGGCATCCAAGGCGCGTTAAGACATATGAGCGCATGCAGCGCTCCGTAAACTGAAGCGAGCAAACTGAGAAGAAGTTTCATGATAAAGAGTCACTCTGTTATTCACGTCAGAAGTTGGAGAGTTCACTCTCTCGCCCACTGAGCAGAGGAAAGAGCGCGTCATGCAGCGTCTGCTGAAGGAGGGAGGAGCAGACAGGTGGAGGAGAAGCAGACAGGTGGAGGTAGGAGTCAGTCAAACTAATGAATAAGGAGCTTGTGCAGAGAGATATGTTTATAGATTTAAATATACTGTATATAGATATGATGGAATAATATATGGATAGGTAGGGATATATGGAGAGATATGGATGATAGATGGATAATGATGGATGAATGATAAATGGATGGATTGATGGATGGATGGATAATAAATGATGGATGGATAGATGGATGATAAATGTTGGATGGATAGATAGATGGATGGATGGGTTAATATCCAGATAGTTGGATATCTCCATGTATCCATCACATCGCCTTCCACTGGATGTGAATGAGCTCATTACATGGTCAAATCCATACTTACAGTTATTTTGGTGAGAGTAACTAAAACTAATGCAAAAGTAGTGTAATGCCTTACATTTAAAAAACAGTAATTTCTGTTACAGTAGTTTCTGTTCTGGGCAGTAGGGGCGCCAAAATCATTTTTCGCCTAGGGCACCATTCAGCTCAGGGTTTCAGCCCTGGTTTTAGGCATGTCCTGGTACTGGATCTACTCGAGCTGCCCGATCGGCTCGGGGTCCTTCTCCTGCCAACAACTTCACACTACGGCAAAGCCACTGGGACAAAATACACTGTAAATCCCTGTCGATACTGTTCTTCCACACATTTCTGGCAGCCCGAGTAGATGTGGTACCTACACCGACCGGAGGCCCCCGGCTTGACCCAGGACAAGCTAGAGGAAATATATCTTCAGATTGGCCAGGGAACACCTGGGTGTCCCAGCTAGGAGCTGGCGGACTTGCTGGGGAGAGGATGGCCTGGGATGCCCGACTTGGGATGCTGACCGACGCGAGCCGCAGAGTCCTCACCTGACAGAAGTCCGTGCTGGTCTGGATGGAAGTGGACTGGCCTGGACTGATCATTATGATCAGTTTAATCCCCAGTGGGCCTGTAATTTTGAGCCGGTCCAAACTGGGACAAGTCACGGTCTGAGCTGCTTTCTGTTGTTGCAGCTTTGACCAAAAACCATGCGCCCTCTGCTGGTGCGGTTGTGTAATGACACCAAAAAACTAGGCCGTGATTATAAGACGACCCCACCTTTTCACATCATCTTCAATGAAAAAACCTCGTCTTATATTTGGGTCAATACGGTATAATATCACCATTTCAACAAAAGATTATCTTAGTAAAAACTGTGACATAAAACCTGATGGGTGAGAGGCTTTTTTTGTGTGCAAAGAATGCCAAATCTGTATTTACTTACCCAGAATGCATTCTTACACACTCACAGATATTTGGCTGCATAAAGCCCACTTGTAAGTTATAAAACAAGTCATGAGCATTTATTACACACATGGATGCAGCAAACCCACCCCCAGAGGTGGGCAGCTGCAACAGAAGCACCTGATGAGCAGCTGAGGGGGTGTCGGTGCCGTGCTCAAGAGCACTACAGCAGTTAAGAGTAAAGTGGGACAGCATCTGTCATTCACTCGTTTCCTGCTTTTGATTTTCTGATGTTAAAATACTTTTGTGTGAACAGGTTACTGTCACTTAGAGTCTAAAAACATCCTGTTGGTCATGTTAAAATTAACTGGATATTTTAGCTGCTGCATTCATCTCACTTGAAGGTCTTCCAGAACTCAGCTTGAACCCCATTAATCCTGTTTCCTCCTGCTTTTAGGACTTTACTAAGTGATGTAAGAGCTTCCTAAAAACACTCAGCCGTCTTCTTACAGCATCCTCTTGCTGCAAGAGCAGCAAATATTTTAAAAATCATGTTTTTAGGCAGCTCTTTAAGGAAGGACATGCCAACATTTTTTGTCCACGACTGGAAAGTTTGGGTATAATTAAAACGTTTGACTTTATTTCCTGATGATGAATGTTAACAGTCTGTAACAAAAACACCAAAAGTGTGTCAGGTTTGTGTTGTCTTTGTGTGTTTTGTGATTTTGCATTTATTATTCTGTTGGATTTAATGCAACTTTTTTGTTTAAATCAATACAAAATAGTGTTGTTTTCCCCCATTAGTTCTAAAACCATAAAACCACATTGGTCCCCTCTGTAAAACAACCTCAAAAGGAAAATTTTACAAAACATCTTTGGCTGAATACCATTTCTTTTATCTAAAAATAAATACCATTTCTGAACTGATTTCAATCAGTTTGTGCAGTTTTGCATTCAATACTGATTGGCACTGATTGAAGTAATGCAAAATGCAGTTATGTGAGATTAAGTAAAGCATAAACTGTCACGCTTTTGTAAGTGTTGGACCCAGGGTGCAGGTGGTGCATCAGCAGGAAAACAGCTGAACTGAAAATGTTTCATGAAATAAAAGAACCAAGGTAACAGGAGTTACAACACTGGAATATTTCAGAGGTTTTCCAGTCTGGTTTTAAATCTTTACACAGCTCTGAATCAGCCATTTTAAAAGTTTTAAGCGTTGTTTTAGCTATTGACTCTGGTGACTGTTGTCCTTGTGCTTTTTAGATTTAGTTCGACATTTTGGATCATGAAATTTCTCGTGGAGCAGTGGGTGGCATTAGGGATGTGGCTCTGGAGTGAGTCAAGTCCTCCTTGGAGGGTCAGACCTTTCATGTGGGTCCACATGTCCTCCTCTGTTTTCTTCTCATGTGGTGTTCCACAGGGCTCAGTTTTGGGAACGCTCCTATTTTTGCTTTATTTACTCCATCCTTAGATAACATAGCATTGCATTTCATTACTATTGCTTAAATGAATTTTGACACAAGGATCACATCAGTGGTTAAACTGAGCTTTTCCATATGGGGTAACTGGCTAAAAATAATCCCATTTTATCCAGGCAGCATTTTGAAACCATAATTCACACTTTTGTCTCCACTTGGCTAAACTACTGTAATGCATTGTAAACAGGAGTCAGTGCTTCACATTCACATTGTGCTTCTTCTATGTCTTCACAGGGTCCAAAATGCTGCAGCACATCTTCTAACAGGAATGTGTAAATATGTGCACAATGCACCTAGTTCAGCCTCACTTCACTGGTTGACAAATCATTTTAGGATTAATTTTAACATTATTTTTATTTGCTTTTATAGCCCTCCATGGCCTCTCCTCCATGGAGGTCCTACCTCTCTGAGCTGCTACCTGATGTGCCCTCTCGTTTTACCAAAACAGGGCCAAAGTGTTTTACTGTAAAACATTTTGGCCCTGTTCTGAGTGGTTAAAGTGTTTTCCACATGGTTTTCGCCATTCTTCAACAAGTGAGACTTTGGAGACGACCCTCTGTGTAAACGTTGTCAGACGTGTACTTCACTGTCCAGAGAGGACCTCTCCAAACTAAACAATAGAGCCCATAAATTTCACCATCATTATGAGCTATTCAGATGGTCCCTGCTTGACATGCATACTTTAGAAGCCAGAAGGCCATCAAAGCCAAACATAAAATACAAATGAAATCTTTATGAACCCGTATTCATTTACAGTCTGCTGCTGCGTTGTTTAATTTTCTCAGTCGTGCTCCAGCAGTCCGTTGGAAGCTTAGCACTAAAGAAGACAGAACAAACGGCGTCTTTTATCAGCTCACTAATCTGTGATTATGTATATATGCATGCATACATTGTGCACACATTTCACAGCACATCTGTTGCTTTAAAGGCTGAAGTCTATGTGTGTTTTTGGTTGTTCAGACTGCAAAGATCCAGTGACCCTAACAACGACCCCTGGGAGGGCCTGCTGAAGTATCACCCTCAGGCAGGATCAAAAGTTTTTGTCCAGACAGTGTCATTATGTCTGAGGCCATCTGATAGCTTCACAGACAGTCATAACTCACACACCTTAATTCACCTGCCAGGAGCAAGTGCCCAAGGACACATTAAGCCTCCGGTTACCAGAGTGCAGTAACACAATGATGTACCGCTGTTAGTAAAGTTTTTATTGTTAACTTTTACATTCATGCATTTTAATGACAGTATGAATATGTATGTGTGTACAGTTCAGTTTATTCAGCTTTATCCTGTCTTTAGTTTGCATTTGAGATGTTTTACAAAAATAATTATGATTAAAGATTTATAATACCAGGAGCTGTTTGTTGTGCTTATAGATTTAAAACACTGCATTTGGTAAGGGTGTCAGTATAGCATGAACATAAGCATGCCCTTATTACAATTCACCCTTTTCTTAAGTTTCTCTCAATTTTTCATTTGTATCTCCTCCTGCAGCTTTAGAAAAATCCTATCCCCCCCCCAAAAAAACCCCATCAATATGTGCATAATGACTGGAAATAGGGTGGTAAAACTTTATACAAGTAGATTGTACAATACTGACAACATTTCCAAAAAAACCGTGAACAGTTTCCCTCAAAACAAAGGAATTTCAGGTAAACTAGTGAGAAAACTCAGCCATGTTTGGGGCCCTGAAGCTAAGGCAGATTTCACAGTAGAAACATTACTGAAAGTCTAAAAAGGTCATAGAAAGTTGAACTTCATGCTTCTAAATTAGCATTTTGACATTTCGAATCATTTTTATGAAAGTTGAAGTTGATTCTGCAATATGTGAACATCAGTGTGATAATGTCACACACACTAAACTTTCCAAAATTTTTGCAATTTCATTTTATTTCTACAAAATTTTCATTACACAAAAACATTCTAATCAGTGCGTCTTTTTTATACAGTCTCTCAAATTTCTCCAGATTACAAGGTCTGAACCATCAACCTCACATAGAATTCCACTATATCAAAACCCATTATTCTAAACACCAAACTGAAAGTGATAGGTGTTATTATCTTCTCGTATCTCTAAAAAAAAAAAAAAAAAAACACACAAAAATCTACCTGTGACCTCCAGACCTGTCTACTACTCAAAGTTTAATTTTTTTATAGGCAAGATTTATAGCTTTTTATGGTTGTATGTGGTTACCATGGAGACCCTAATGAGCCACTAGCAGCAGCTTCTACATTTCTGTTTGTATACAGTTTATATCAACTAGCTGTACACAAGTTACAACTTTAAATAAATAAATAAATAAATAAATAAATAAATAAATAAATAAATAAATAAATAAATAAATAAATGAATGAATGAATAAATAAATAAATAAATAAATAAATAAATGAATGAATGAATGAATGAATGAATGAATGAATGAATGAATGAATGAATGAATGAATGAATGAATAAATAAATAAATAAATAAATAAATGCACATTCACTGTTCAAACCTCTAGAATTTGAGAGGAATTGTACATTTAAACTATTTTAGTGACAGAAAGAATAAAAAGTATCACCTCACTGTCAGTTTACTATGATGGACACATGTGGCTTTGCTGATTTAAAGAAAAAGCCCAGAGCAAAATTCATTATAAAGAAAAATAAATAAAGGCAAGGTTTCAGTAAGATAATGCCTCAAATGATGGATTGTGAATAGGTTTTTCCTGCATTTAATAACTATAGTTGCAGGTGGAGAGCAGATAAAAGGGTTAGCAAGGACAGAGACAGTGATGTTCCCAAAATTCAAAACCGAGTCTGCAGCATGACGAAGAGCAGCTGAACATAACGGAAATATATAAAGTCACAAATAGACGTTTAATCCCTGAATACATGACAGAGGGTTGTATTTCTACAGCAACAGTCTCAGATATAGACACAGTTGTAATGTTTTTCTTTTTTTTTTTTTTGCTCTTATATCACGTTATTGAACAGCATAAAATTGCACCGCATAAAGACGGGAACTTGCTCGTATCAATTTATTATCTCCATAAAAACGTATCTGACTGCATCTTGGTGTTTGCAGTGTGTGCAGATTTGAATCAGAATGGTCTCAGTGGGTGAAACACACACAGCTAGTGGGCAAATACACCACGCAAGCTGGTTACACAGTCATAACTTTCTATCCAAACAGATCCACTGTCAACATCTATTTTGTTGACCATGTCAGCTTTATTGTATTTGTGTGCTGTCAACACACTGGAAATTGTGTGCTTTGAAATGTAAACAAGTATTAGGGAGACTTGTAGAATTGCTGCAGAGAACAGTTTTGTCTACCTCGTGCCTCAAAAGGCCCGCTGATTCTTACAAATCCAGGCTGACCTCGTCAGAGGATGTGCACAGTTCTGTCCAAAACCTGCTGGGGTTTGTTGGGTGTGTAGTGACCAAATGTTGCACAAACTCAATCTGCTGTGGTGGAATGATGCTACAAGGTATGAAGGAGAAGGTGCAAAATGCTTCATAACAGAAAGAGGAGAGAATTAGGGGTGAGAATTAGACTGAATCTCTAAGGTTCTGCACAGCGCGCGGCATCTCACATCGTAATAACAGAAAAGAGGCACAATCATAGGAAAAGCTGTTTATCTTTGATTTCCTTCAATCAGTAATCAGGTCTGGTTTCGTCAATTATTTGGCCCTGTTCGACGAGCTCGTAAGCCCACAGGATCCGACACAATGCTGATCCTCAGGAAGAAAGGCAAATCCAGACTTTATGGGATTACCTTCTCCCTCATAAACTCTCAACTCAACATCCTCCTGAGCGAATATTTCGTTTATAGGATTTACTTCACAGATCCCCAAAAAACAGAGTTCACTCCTTTTCTGAACCTAAGGAGATCATGTGGTGGAGCTCTGGTGTCAACAATGTGTCGAGCTCTTTAATATGCATCAACCCAGCTGACACTGACGGGTAAGTCTGGTTGCCGTCAAGAGTGCGGAAGAATAACTGAACAGCATCCAAAATTCATCAAATGCACTGGGGGGAGGTGATAATTAACTCAGTCAGGAGTACTTCTGTCCCTGTGGGCCATATAGTACAAAGAATTAACAAAAATTAACATCTTTGATGAAAACATACTTACCCTGCATGGATAATCACAAGGAACAAAGTTGTAATGAAGTAGCGTCACAATATCCTCTATTTACATTTCTGATCAGTCACAACACATTAACAGACTTGGTGGGAATCTGTTTTAGAGTGGTTCAGATCTTACCTTTCATTTTAGTGTCTGTCAAAACTAGGTCATGTCAGATACTACTTATCTCCTATGTGGGGCACCCCTAGGCTCTGTTTTTTGCCCACTACTATTTTAAATATTTATACACATGGACAGGTCATTAATACATTTCATAATAACTCCTAGCACTTTTATAAACTCCTCCTTGAACCGTCACCTTACTGTGGTGGAGAAGTTTGAATGCCCTAGTGATCAGGAGCTATGTTGTCTGGGGCATGTTTGCCCTGATAGGGTCTCCCACAGTAAATTGGTCCTAGGTGAAGGGTGAGACAAAGAGCGGTTCAGAAGATACAAAATCAGAGAGCCCAGGTACCCGGCCCAGAGGTTTACTGGGTCTCGCCTTGGAGCCATGCCTAGGGTTGAGGCCCATGAGCGAGTGCCTGGCGGACGGGCTTTTGCCCAATCGGGCCCAGCCTGAAATAGATACATGGGCAGGACTTGGAGTAGAACTGCTGCTCATCCAGATCGAGAGGAGCCAGTTGAGGTGGTTCGGTCATCTTGTCAGGATGCTGCCTGGATGCCTCCCTGGGGAGGTGTTTTTGGGCATGTTCTGCCTGCAAGAGCCCCCTGGGTCAACCCAGGACAAGCTGGAGGAAGTACATCTCCAGGCGAGCCTGGGGTCTCACCATGGGAGCTTGTGGAGATGGCTGGAGAGAGGACAGTCTGGTATTCCCTACTTGGAATGCTGCTCCTTAGACCTGGACCCAGATAGGTGCAGGATGCAAGGCGAGGCACTTAGATGACTTTCAGCTGTCCTGCTCAGAGTGCCTAACAAATAGATTATTTAAATTCTGTCATCAAGTCAGACTTAAGGACTTTAGGTGGTTTTGATCAATCTGAAACCAGTCTGAAATATTTTAAATCTAAGAAGGCTGGTGTCAAAACATGAACTAGAGTTGGTTATTCATGCTGATTTTTCCTCCTGTCTAGATTGTTGCCACACACCTTTCACGGGTTTTAACAAAAAAGCCATTGATTTTTCTTTAGTTGGTCCAAAACTCTGCAAAGCTTTGAAATGGAACCAACCAAAAACTCCCATCACTCCTGTTTTTATTCCTTTACACTGCTTATCTACTAACGTTAACTTTAACTTACTGAATGATTAAATCCATACTCCAACCTCAGGTCTTTAAACAGAAATACTGACAGTTCCAAAGACCTGATCTAGAACTGGAGGGGAACGCTGTATCCAATCTGTTTCACCTCGACTGTGGAATGAACTTTTATGTTTTTATGTTGTATTAAAAGCCTAGAGTCCTTTAAAAAGCAGCTGGGAATGTTCTTATTCAAACTGGTGAAATTGTCAGATCCTTTTAAGTTCATGATTTTCAGTTGTTTGTAATCATCTGTATTTTGTCATTTGTTTATATTTTTGTCTATTTGGCCATGTTTAAATTTTAAAGATCTGTTTGGAGCAGTTTGTGATCTTATCTGAGAAAAATGCTACAAATAAACTTCACTTTAGCACCAAAAAAGTGTGTAAAAACATGTCAAGATGCATCAATCATGGAACTTATTTGAAGTTTTCAAAATATGTTTCGAGCAAAATGAAGACTACAGGTATATTAAAGATTCCTCTTTTTCATAGGGTGAACAGGCTTGATTTTTAAAAATGTATTGCACTGTGGGGAGATGAGATAAAGCTGTCCTAGTCCTTGCGATTCGGTAATTTGTGATTGGTTAGACATAAATTCCATTATGTTTGTTCAGTCTTCAGACTGGCTATGCTTTGGAGAACAGGACGAAGAGGTTGCACGTGGCATAAATGTCATGCTACATGTATAATGTGCAGCCTGTGCTTGTGATGTTCTGTATGGAGCACACAAGGCTCATGGGTACACTTATACTAGACAAACCGGTTTACTTTGGAATTCTCAGCTATGGTCATGAGCTTTTGGGTAATGACTTAAATTGGTTTCTTTTGCAGGATGACCGGGCTCAGCCTTAACACATGGTTAGCCACTTAACTCTCCTCCTAGTGTCTTCCTGGAAGCTGGTATCAAAAGTTCATAAGTTCATACCTACAAAGACATTTTTACATTCCATCGGCTGTCATGTCTAATTGCTGCCCGCACTAGAGTCAAAACTAAACCATAACAACTTCACTTTTTACAAATATGTTGTGACCTATATAATAGTTGCTTCTAGATGAGCCTGCATGAAAAACAGTGTGACAGCAGCCCTAATTCATGACTAACTAATTCATGAGATTGTTTTCTTTTTTCCATGCACTGAGCAGAAGGAAGCATATATAATCATGGGTTGGTTCTCATCACAGCCTGACTGCTTGTAAACAATACCATGGTGCTCCTTGACTGAGTTATAATATTAGCAAAAGACTTCTTTTCACAGCCAGCCAACAGGAAGAAGACATTGACTCCTTCTTATCTGAACCTGACTACGCAAAGACAAATACTTACAACAGATGGATGGGAGCTGAGAATGAAGCTGTGGCTGCCAGCGGTGTTCACTGCATCTGTACCATTCCCAAAGAGGGAGGGGTGAAGCTATTCTCGCCAAAAGATGTTTGCAAACAGAATCTGATACAGAGTGTCCTTGTTTCTAAGAATCAGACTTCAAATAGCATTGGTAGAAACCCTCTGTTTGTGAGACGACGTGGGAACTTTACAAAATCTTTATTTGAGTGACAAAATGTTCTCCTCAGTGGTTTATTACCAAATGAATACTTAGTTTAGTACAATGCAGAGTTTATATGTAACCTGTAAAAGTGTTGATGTCAATAAATCTTTGGAGCTTTCCTTACTGTTTTCATTTTGCTACGATCATTTTGAATGTTAAAAAATGTAAATGATGCTAGAAAAACACTGTGTTAAATGCTGTTGTAGTACTGAATGTCTTTATCTAATGCCTCAGTTCAGTTCAAAGACTTTTAAATTATCCAACCACAATGTCACAAGCTAAAAACAAGCCAAAACTGCAGCCCCAGGGACCCAAATAAGCTGAAGATAACAAAATATGAAGCACAGTGCTCTACTGGTTGGTGTTTGAACATGCAGTGAACAGTTTTATACAAATGATTTTAATCAAGTGTTGTAATCAACAATCATCAGATCTCATCATTTAAACACTTATGGGAGGTTTTAAATGTGTTGAATTGAGTCTTTAACCACCATCATCTCTTTTGTATGGTACAAAACAGCAACGTGCAACCCAGGCATTGTTGATTTGAGGGTGAAATTATTTTGTCCATTTAAAAAAATATATTAATGTCTCTTCAGCAATGAAATTAGATCAAGAGATGCACCACACAAACATGTCCCATTTTTTTCTCCGCATTGTTTGTTGATCTGCAGCCATGTAAAAGCTTCACGTTGTTTTCTTTGCTACAAATTCATCCTTTCATTTTAAATGACATCACATAAGAACTCCTATAGAAGCATACCGCCAAGCGAATGGCTGCTTTATGTTTCTTTGCTTCTTTTCAATTGATGTTTACATCCTACAGTGTATTAAATTATAATACGGGACATTTCATGCTACACGTGGAATTGCTTATCAATAGGATTGCTGAGTCACATGCACAAATGTTGTTTTGGGTTTTTTTCCCCCCCCAGGAGTGAAGGTAATTACCAGAACAAGGGGAGGAATGAGAGTTGTATTTTTCATCTCTTTTCATTATTTAACATGTGCAATTTTCAACACACCAGACAATATGCACCATGTGTCGGAATGACACACGTTAGCTTTATAGCTTTGTGCCTCGGTCTGACATGTGGGGGCTGAGCTAAAGTGGGAAATTTCCAAGCGTATGCATAATTTTGAGCTCAGAATGATAATGTCTAATTAAATGAGTCAGTATGAAGGTCTGCTTTCCTCATTTGTCTTATTGCCTTTTTTTAACCAGTTATTATGTCACATTAATAGGTTATTTTTCTATGATTACGTAACGTGTGAGAAATTGGATACAGTATAAATACACGTGTACTGATCATTATGACTACTTTTTTCTTATTAAACACATCTCTTGTTTTTTTTTACAAACAGCTAAAGCAAGCTGGGGGCTCTAAGCTGGGTGTAGTGTGTGTGTGTGTGTGTGTGTGTGTGTGTGTGTGTGTGTGTGTGTGATTTGAGCAAAAATCATATAAAGTTATAAAGTTGCCTTAATCCAGTGGTTCCCAAACTGGGGGGCGCACCCCCAAGGGGGGCGCAGTGTAACAGCAGGGGGGGCGCGGGATGATTTATTTATTTATTAATAATAAAAAAAAATTTTAATTAAAAAATTTTTTTTTAGTGCTAGGCAGGGTTATCTGGGGGGGTGGGTGAGATTTACCTTGCCTCTGCTTTGCTGTCCCCCCTAATCTCTCCCCTCTGGGGAGATGGTCTGAAGTGTGTCCGATTCACCGCAGCGCGCTCAGAGCTGCAGAGAGCAGGTGGGCGTGACGAGGTTGCAGTGCAGCGCCGTGCACAGAGCGGAACACCGGTTATAATATTAACATTCATTATTATGACATCATGAGAAAAAGAGAGAGAAATGAGGGGTGCACATATTTTTTTTTATTGAGACACTCAGGGGAGAACCTGGCGCTGATGTGCAACTCCTCACGGGAGGTGAATGGGTTTGGATAGCTCTGTTTGCCTGCTGGCGCAGCTTGTGCGTGTCAACCAGTCTTCATAGCCTGAACGCTTATGAGAGCTTCAGAACCACCACAACAGGAAGTGTAGTTAAAATCAGCATCTGATCACGGGCTGAGTGATCGGACCGCAAAGCTCCCCATGCGCAACGACGCGTTTGGGCACCTCGTGCGCACTGACGGAGCGCACGAGTCTGGACGATTCAGTAACGAGCGCGCGCGACCTTGAACGCGCAGTGCCGGATGCGAACCTCCACAGACACCCCTCCTCCCCGACACACACACATCCCACCTACAGATACCCCCCCCCCCATCTATTTTATTCTCAAATCGCACACAGGACACTGTTTGGAGGACAACTCAACACAAAGGAGACCTGCAGCAACAAGCCGCTCACACCAGTCACTGAGAACACGAGAGAACAATTTTTTAAAGTAAAACTAAACCTTTACATTTTTTATTTTCATTTTCTCAGGGAATTTGTCATTTTTAAAACCCATTTTGCACTGAGGCATTTTTTAAAGTTTCTATTGAGCTGTAAAAGTTGTTAGTTTGTTGTTTTAAAGAAAAGGTTGAAGTTTATTTTAACATGTAGTTAAATGCAGTTACTTTTACTTGTTCAAATCTCTAAGGTTTGATGTGAAATAACCTGTAATGGAGTTTGAAAATGAGATTTGTCTGTTCGCAGTGTTTGTGTGTGTATGTGTGTGGGCGCGTGCGTGCATGTGTGCACGTGTGTGTGTGAGAGGGGGGGCACGGGAAAAATTGTGTAAAATTAAGGGGGGCCCAGAAGAAAAAGTTTGGGAACCACTGCCTTAATCTATCATTGAGCTCTCTGTATATGATACACTGCAGACAAAGACCATCTGACCAATCCAAAGTGGCCAAATCAACATTTGATATTTTGCTAAAAAAAAAGAAAGAAGAAAAGCATTAATAGACTTAGTAATAATAAATTAGGAAAAACACAAAAACTGATTTAAATGTTCTTTATTTGCTGACAAAAAACAACTCTTTCAAAACTTTCAGAACACTTCTTGGAAGGTAGATGTGTCGTAACCTCTTTAAGCAAACCCCTGTTTATTTAATAAGAATTGAGTATTATATGTTGACAGACAATGTGGATTTTGGTGTAGAAACTTGAATAAAGAAAAGAACTGTCCAGGCAGCAATAATGACAAAAGCAACCCCAAAATTGGAGCAAACATGGAGCACAAGAGCTAAACACCAGGAAGCAGGTCACAAAGAACCATCAGTAGGATCTGACAATGACGATGAATAGGATATGTTCACACTGCAGGTCGGATTACTCAATTCAGATTTTTAGCTGAGACTGCCATCTGACTCAGTCTATCGCCCTGAAGTGACCCACATGCACAGAAGGGAACATGATGTCACACACAGCATGCTAGACATTCCACAAATCAGTGTGTGTGTGTGTGTGTGTGTGTGTGTTTGCAGTTCAAGCAAACAGATTTATGGCCAAGTGACAAAGGTAAGCTTGCTTTGTTCATTGTTTACATTCAATTTAGCTGCTTCCTGCCTCTTCTGATGCAGAGTTGTAACATGATGTAAGAGTTGGATGACTGTTCAGAAAAAAAAACTCTAATTTGTGCAGCAGCTCAGACTGTCATTATAATTTAAATTTGTGGGCCAAATAGTCACTTTTTCCTGCAACATAGGTAACTATAAAAACTGAGGAGTCTATATGCTGGAAGGGTGGTTAATGGTTGAGATAGCTTAGAGTAGAGTCTATGAGCTGAATGAAACACAGATGTGACAGGTGAGTAATTAGAGAACTAAGAAGACAAATTCAAACCTCTAGAAATCAATTGAGAAGTAGTGACATCAAAAACCAAACACCATGACACTTTGAGCTAACTTCGCTATTCATTAATCACCATTCCAGCCAGCTATGTCCTCTGAGCTTTCATTAATGAAGACAACATGTGTAATACAGTGTAGTAAAGTGGTATTGTAGTGGCACAATGTGCACAAAATGTGCAGGATATCTGTCATTGTAAATCCAACTCGCTAGTCACACAAACCACCTATCATCACACTTCACACTTGATCTGCAAAGCTGGCTTACCCTATATGTCAACCATTACACTGCTGCTACTACCTCACGTCAACAACTCAGAGGTGGCATTACAGTGGTGGGTTGATGTCAACCACACATGCAGCCTTGGTAGTTTCAAATATCACACCAAGATGGCCAGCAGGTGTCTCTGGGTGGCTAAAGGGTGAAAAGGGGGGTAACGTGGATTGACTGAAGGGCTGATTGAAGAGCAGCAGCAGCTTTGAGCTTGGTACCACACCGACACGCGATTTCAACGTGAATTTAGTTGAAGAACCTGAAATCCCTGTCTCTTATACAC
>SSNR01000022.1:2460659-2491423 GCA_006937965.1 Callopanchax toddi | reverse complement strand
CCGCAGGGCTGCAACCACCTTATCCGCGTCCTCCCTATCAGCCCGGGACCGGAACTTAATCTCATTCCGCGCTTCCCCGCCCAGATGGTCATACAGGAAGAAGGCACGCTCTGAGTCAGACACATGACGCACTCTCATACATGCTTGTACCTCCTCGAGCCACTCAGCCAGCCCCACACCCCCTGCTCCAGTAAACACAGGACACTTACGTTCCCGAGGGACAAAAACCAACCTCTCCCCCAACGAGGCCCCGCCCACGGAGGAGGTGGGAAGGGATGCAAGTTGCGGGGATGAAGAAGAGGCTGCACTCGGCCCAGGGGTGGCTGAGTCCCTCTCTTTACGTAAGCTAACATTAGCAGCCTCCAAACTCTTGACCTGGTCCCTCAATTGCTGTAGCTCCTGGTCCATGATTTAACCGTGTAATGACAACCTCAGGCACATTCACCAGACACACTGCTGTTCTGTCTCCACCGACCTGCTGAATAAAAACAACAATAAAACCCCACAAACATCAAAAAAACAAAAAAAACAAAACAAAAATACCATAGACAACAGTCCCCACCTCATTCACGTTTGCCAACAACGCCAAATGTGACCCGAGGGCTCAGGCAAACAAAACCAGGTGGAGACTTGTTGCCAAAATAACAATCAACTTTATTAATTAACCCCCAAAAGGAACTGTCCATTAAAATACCATTTCATTAAAATACCCCCCCCAGCCCGCATTGACAAACCGTCAGTCCCCAATGTCCAGCACTGCTGAGGATTTTGATCCAATCAGCCGTTGATCTCAGGGTCGGCCCCGCAGCACGTTCTTTTTCCGGAGCAGCGAGCTCCTGCTCTCCGGTCCGTCTGAGGGTGCCAACACTCACCGCCAGCCGGGCAGCGGGTACCTCCCACGGCGCCAATGCCAGCCGCTGCTGCAGCTCCTGCGCTCCAATCCTCTATGCCAGCGTCCCTGGCTACGCCACACGTCAGCCCCCCAACGCAGCAGGAGGAACCGACGGAGACAGAACAGCAGGCTCCGATGATCAGCCAATCAGTCCGCTCTGCGAAAAGCACAACTCAGCACAGGCTGCACCGCACGCACATGCACGCACACACAGACACACCCACAAGCACACACATACCTGCGTCTCCCTGTACCACCACCTGAGACGAGCAAGCGACCCGTGTTCCCCCAGGCAGGACCAGATCCCTGCAGAACTGCCGGTATGTTAAAACAAAACCCCCACTGCCACTACACCAGGAAACTACATACTTACTGCACGCAATTACACGCCCAGCACCCGTTCCGGAGCCGAACAACGCTCAGGCGGAAGACGCGACACCCCAGCTGAGTTCTTGTTACTGAGTGGCCAGAATCCCTCTCTTTTAAAGGAGCCGCCCGGCAGCAGGTGGAATCAATCTGCTACACTAGCTACAGTGTTGTTGTTGTGGTGTTTTGCTCATACCTGTGACAGTAAAATTTTATAAATAGAACATTTCCATGAACCACTTGTCATGATCCCCTTCGTTGTGTGTGTTAGGTATCCTGTTTTCCTCTCTTTTGGGTCCTCCATGTCTTTGTCTGCTCATGTTTTTGGTTCACGTTTTGGTTAATCATGTCCAGGTGTCTCTCATCTTGTCATTGTTCACACCTGCCTCGTATTCTCCCTTGATTGCTCCCTTTAGTATTTAAACCTTCCTGTGTCATGTCCAGTTTGTCTGTTTTGTCTCACTGTTCCTGTCGTGTGGTCTTAGTCCAAGTCAAGTCAAGTTTAGTCCTTAGTCCATTGTTTAAAAAATACCTTCTTTAAGTGCAACCTCCGTCTTCTGTTCGTGTCTTGCTCCTGCACTGTGGGTCCTCCTCCACGAGCCGTTACAGTACGAACCGACCACTATGGACCCAGCAGAGGAAGTGGTAGTACAGAGGATTAGCCAGATGGTTGATGACGCCATCCACCACATCATTTTGGGACCGGCGTGTTGGCGTGGGACAAGAGGCTGCACACTGCAAAGCTACTGTTCCGCTTTTTCTGGAGATATCAAGGGTTGGCGGCGGTTCTGGCGTTGGTGCGTCACGCCAAAGTCAGAGTTAATATGTGTCAGCGCTGGAGGATGTCGAAACAGAGGGTCTGACCTGCTGTGAGGAACCAAATGCCTTGCCATATGACCCAGAGTCCACGAGTCCAGATCCTGACCCAGAGTCCGCGAATCCAGGTACTGACCCAGAGTCCACGAGTCCAGGTCCTGACCCAGAGTCTGCGAGTACAGAGCCGTGTCCAGAGCCATGTCCAGAGTCCACAAGTCCAGTTCCTGATCCAAAGTCCACGAGTCCAGGTCCTGATCCAGAGTCCACGAGTTCAGAGCCTCGTCCAGGGTCCCAGCTGGGTCCAGAGCCGTTTCCACGGTCCTAGCCGGGTCCAGAGTTGTGTCCAGGGTCCCAGCCAGGCCTAGCACTGAGTCCAGGCCCTGAGCCACGTCTTGTCGGGCCACCACCTGGGCGCCCCCCTGACCTCTGCCCTGATGGGTCACCCCTTGACCTTCTTTGAGTGTTCATTGGTCTCCTTGTGTGTTGTCTGGCCCTCCGTCCTATTCCCCCTCCTCCCACGCTTCTTGGTTCCTTGTGGGAGTCTGCGATCCGCCCTTGTGTGGGGGATTCTGTCTTGATCCCTTTCCCTGTGTGTGTTAGGTGTCCTGTTTTTCCCTTTTTTTGGTCCTCCATATTTTTGTCTGCTGATATTTTTGGTTTACGTTTTGGTTAATCATGTTCAGGTGTCTCTAGTCTTGTCATTGTTCACACCTGCCTTGTATTCCCCCTTGATTGCTCCCTTTAGTATTTAAACCCTCCTGTGTCATGTCCAGTTGTTGGTTTGTCTGTTTTGTCTCGCTATTCCTGTCAAGTGGTCTTAGTCCAAGTCAAGTCAAGTTTAGTCCGTAGTCCGTTGTTTATTAGATACCTTTTTTGAGTTCAACATCCGTCTCCTGGTCCTGTCTTCCTCCTGCACTTTGGGTCCTCCTCCACGAACCGTTAGACCACTGAAATATTTATGAGTCGTTTTAAAAAGGACAAATCCTACGTAGCTGTTAGCTAATCCAGTCAAGATATCTTGATGTAATGACTTCCCTTTAAACTTCCTGTTTTTTGTGGATTTTGCTGAATTTATTTGACCATAATTTGTTTAATTGTCACAAAAGTTTCTGACAATTTTATTTTAGCAACTAAAAAAAACCCCACTGCCACATCTGAAAAGTTTTCTTTACTGGTTGTTATGAATTTCTGGTGTAAAAAATGTTTGTTTTTATAAGCGGTAGTGGCAATGAAGTCTTTGATGGGCCACACTTGGTGCATTTGCTAAATGCTCTTATTGTGAAAACCTTGAGGGAGTTGTGGGAGTCCTATTATCGTGGTGATGCTGTTGTCAGTATTACCTTGCAGATAGTGACATTTTTTTTACATTTACCCATCATACAGTAGGAGTGACCATAAGCCTCAGCTGCAGTTGTTTTCAAATGTTTTCACTTTCCCCCTCGCTTCAATTATTATTTACCAGCTGTGTAACACAACCTCTAAAAGTTGTGTTTTTTTTTTATCTGAAAGCTGACGGATTTGATGACAAGGTGTGAGTGGCTTGTTTGTACTCGTTTACTCAGTAAAATGGAAGCTAATAATAAATCAGGAGGAACGTATTTCTTTTCAATAGAATGAGCTACTCGCTGGGGCATGAAATTATTATAAATCTGTGGCATATGGGGCTGAGAGAGAGGGGAGGGGAGGGGTGACAGGCAGCTGCAGATTCCACTCAGCCTTTATCTGAATGAAACAATCTGAGGCCAAATCGTAGCAATCAGAGTGGAATCAATACAGATCTATACTCTATAGGCTGGGGAACACTCAGAGTAACACAGGTTTTAAAATTAGACGTATGGAGGAATACATACCAGCATATGACTAGGACTTTTTTTGTATTGCTAAGAAAGAACAATAAGAATTTTACATAAATAATGCTACAATTTATTTTATTTATACATTTTTTTATCTCAGTGTTTCTTTGTATTAACTAACACATTAAAGAGCAAGTTGCAGGTTAAAGACTCCCTTAAACAAACATTTAGAGAAATATAATAGAAACTTTTTCTGAATAAAAATTTACACAAATATAAAATTTATTTAGAGTTGTAGAGTCATTTTTGTGAGAAATTTCAGTTTTTCCGCCAAAACGGAAGTGACGTATAGTGGAAGGGGAGTGGCCTTCTTATCTCAAGATAAAAATATTGATTTTGATGCCGACTGTGACACAGATACATCTTTAAATGTTTACAATTACTTAATAAATAAAGTTGGTAATTAGCAGAGGACACGATGGAGACTCAGTCTGGCCCGGGAACGCCTAGGGGTCCTGCCGGAGCAGCTGACTGAGTAGAGGACGGTCTGGAGCTAGATATTTGGAATGCTGCCCCCCGCGACCCAGACCCAGATATAGGCTGAGGGAGACGAGACGTAATTAGCAGATATTAGACAACAAAACTTACAGTACAGCTCTTATTGGCCTATAGCTGAGTCCTGATGGATCCGGTCTGCTCTGGTCTGGGTTGAAGCTGCCTCGTTAGCCTCTGTTAGCTGCCTCGTTAGCTGCATTTGTTAGATGCTACAAAGAGCATTGAGTTGAGTCTCATTGGATGTTTCGGTATCTTCATGCTTCAGGACCCCATGTGAAGTTCATTGTTGCTTGGATTTTAATCCTCCAGTATGAAGTGGGTGACACCAGTGACTGACTGTGTTTTCTGTAGCCAAAAAAGCTGTGAAGTCTGGTCTCAGACCCAGGTAAGAAGGTTTGTCCATTCTAACTCGTGTACTCAATGTCCTGGCAGGCTGGCGATATTACTGCTCCACAAACACAATAATTTAGCATAAAAAAAACCACACACTGACTCGATTACACAGCCTCTGCTGGAAAACTTTCAACTCGCTCACCACAGTGAGCTGAGAGAGCGAGGCAGCGCATTGCCAGGTTTGTTATTTTAAAGTATTTTTAGCTTTAACCCTAGCCACACCCTCAAATTTTGGCAACACCTCTCTTCCTGCTGCACAAAAATGTGCACTAGAGACAAAATCCTATTAAAATTATGTAATATTTCATAAGTTCTAACTTTTTTAACATGAATTTCATCTTTGACTTCAGTCCTTTAAAAACAATAAAATATGTGCCTATTTCTGAGATTTAACCCCTTTAATCCTAGGTTTATTGTTATAACCTGGACTGTAAAATAAGTTTTTGTTATGTCCTGGGTGCCTGCAGGCAGTCTGTGTTTTTTCCCTCAGGGCGTGGCAGGCAGATCCTCTACAGCTGCAGCTCCCAGCTGCAGCTCATCAGCTTCATCAGAGGAGGACCTTCTTAAGGAGCAGATCCACAGAGGGACGACGCCAGTCTTTTCCACCTCACTAGTGCCAACCTGCTCGGCGTCGTCCACCTCAAGATCCTCCAGAGTCCTCCTCAACCTCATGTCCGCCTGGTTTGCCTGTCCCCCTGCCAGCCAGCTGCCTCCACTCCATTCATCCTCCATCATCCTCTCACCACCGCTCCAACCAGTCTCACCTAGGACAGACAAAACCTCCCCAAGATCCCTATCTTCATCCTATCAGTAAGACCTCATTTCAATACTCATCGCCGCACGTTATCCTCATCGCCATATACTCACTCTCCTCTCTCCTCTCAGAAGTCTCCTGTACCCGGGTCCCACGGATCCTCCTGGATCCACCTCCACACCACCAAACCTTATAATAAAAATATTATTTTTACTTACCTCCTGTTTTCCTCCGACTGTTGTGTTGCTCCAGGATCCTCACAAAACCTCAGATTATGACAGTTTTAAAATCAAATCACGGTATATATATATATATATTTTTAACGAATCTAACAATAATAATAATGCATTGGATTTATATAGCGCTTTTTCTACCACTCAAAGCGCTTCACAGAAGTTGCATTATTCATTCACTCACTCACACTCTGGTGGTGGTAAACTACGGCAGACGTCTGTAGCCACAGCTGCCCTGGGGCAGTCTGACAGAAGCGAGGCTGCCATTCTGCGCCATCGGCCCTTCTGACCACCACCAACATTCACACACAGTCACACAGGCAAGTTGGGTGAAGTGTCTTGCCCAAGGACACAACGACAATCTAACCCAAACAGAGCTGGGAATCAAACCAGTGACCGTCCGGTTGCCAGACTGGCCACTCTACCAACTGAGCTATATGCCCTCCCAATGATTAAAACAAGCATCTCTTCACAGATTCCACACAACAAAGGACTCAAATGTCATATTAATAAAATTATTGATCGTACAGTGTTACGTCCCCTGAAAGGGTCTAGGAGATGTACAATAAAGAGGACTAACACAAAAGGCCAAAAACACAAAGTACAGATTATTAAGGTATTTTTATTATTAATGATCAGGCAGAAGGAGGTGCTGCAAAAAGGAAGACGAACTAAAAATCACTCCTAAATGAAAAATCACCCAAAAGGGGAAAAAACCCTAACTAAACTAATAAAACAAAATGGCCTAACTAAGAACGCTCACTAAGAGGTTCTGTAAAAGTTTAAGGGAAATAACACTAACTAATGGAGACTACAAAGAACTAAAGGAGGCGATAAACACTATAAATACCGAACGGTAACTAACAAAGAAACAAAAGCACTACAGGAGTATATAAATAACAAAGGGAGGCGATAAACGCTACAAATACCAAAAGGGTAACTAAGGGAGTTTACAAGTAACAAAAAGAGTCTGTGGCAAAACTAAACGCTACACAGAATAAACGGCAGGTGACTACGAATATCCCCCTGAATGGCTGACCGCTCCCTGCTTTTATCCACGCCGAGCTGATTGCATAATTTCCTGCAGCTGTGCGAGCCCGGCGTGTTTCTCCGGAGACAGGGGGCGGAGCCAGGAGCTGTCAAAGTCAGCTGGAGCTGACGGGAGGAAGAATCGGGTGTTGAAGATGGGAGATCGTAACATACGGAGTGCAAAAATATCCTACAAAGACAATAAATTATCATACATCTTGCAATGTGCAGCGCCACCTAGGATAGAAAGCCCTTGAGTTACATCATAACTGGAGATTTTTTAAATAAAGCGTTTTTGGAAGCTTTGCTGAAAGGGGCACTTTTGTTTTGACTATAAAAATTGTATTAAAAAATGTATTGTAAAACAAAGTACCCTCAATAAATGTTTCAAATTGTATTTTTGGACAGCATTTTATCTGGGGGTGAACCAACTCACCCTCTTATCATGATCTAGCCAGGGAGGTGGTCCATCACCCCCACCTTTTCTTACCCAGTGGAAGACCTGAGTAATTCCTTTGTCTCTCCTGTCCCTTAAGGACTTAAATGTGTCTTTTCAAGGAATCAAATCTAACCACCTCTTACATTCACAGGTTCCAGATTAAATAAACTTCAGTGTGATTAAAATTGTAATAAAAGAATGTTATATTCTGTAGGGTTATATTGGTATAAAGTTGTATATATTGAATATTATTATTATAATTATTCTTAATAATTAATAATAATAGTCAAAACCTCGTAATTAGGGCACCACCCAGCGTTTTCTTTGGAAGGTAAGCTGAGACAACCTTGAATATGATCCTATTTGTATTTTATTGTTATTTATCATTTATCAGTCTGAATCTGAAAGAAGTAAGCTCGTTACCCATTTTCGATATGAAAAACACAAAAATTACTGGAAGCCCATATATGATTATATACGGATAAATTTATTTACAGAAACCTCAAAATGAACATGTTATAACAGCAACACAGCAAAGTTAGGAATTTGACTTTGTAACCAGTTCAATTTATTAACAAGATGAATTATTGAGGTTAAATAAATATTAATGACTAATGTTTCAGAGTGAGAAATGGTTTACTAATGAAATTAATATCACCAAGCTGTAAATTAGCATCAGCATTATCTTTACTGTCACAGAAAGATGAAAGGGGGTTCTTCGACACCAAGGCAGGAATTTATGACCTCCTGAGGGGGAATCTGTTTGAAAGAGGGTGTGAGCTGGTAGGGAAAAGAGTCAATTGTCACACAAACATAATCCATTTCTTGATCTGGACCATATAATTTGGAAATAACGTCGATGTTCGTTACAATTCACATGTTTTAAAAGGTGTTTACAAGATAAAGTTTAATCTTCCCATGATGACCTTAAATTACTTTTAGAGCCTTAACTATATGTTGTTTCTTATATAATCATTTTAAGACTGTCTTCCCTAATGTCGATCATATTAGGATATTAAAATGTTTATAAGTGTTTTCCTCTTTTAAATCTAATTTAGTAAAATAACATAGAAGTGTTATTCATCGAATGCACTCTTTAACTTTAAAGATTAATGCAAATGATTTCTCTGCATATTTTTATACATGATTCATTGTCTTCGTGCTAAACCTAAAACCAAGTATTTCATTTAAAGGTGATTTTGAATAACTTATTAAGTTTCAGAGAGAAAAGTGGTAAAGATTTTATTTCTTAGAAACTTATTCCTCTCATTAAAAGTCAAGCCACTCCTAAAGTACTTCCCCTTTATGCAGATGGAGGTGGAGTCAACCACACCATTGGTTGAACCCAGACTCCACCTCTGCCCTTTAAAACCAGAAGGCGCTAACTGCTCGCTCTCTTGCTGCTTCTCCTGACCCTGGTTCTGCTGACCTGCAGAAAGCGACTGACCTGAGCCTTTAAGGCTCCAGGGCGTGTCCAGCCTCTCAACATGGCTGGGCCTTTAAACTCCTGCAGAACAGACTCTTAAGTTGGGTTTCTTTGAAACCTTCGGCGTTAAGCTTTTTCTTTATTTTTCATGTTACCTTTTCATCCTCAACCAAGTTTAGACGTTTTAAAGTTTATTTTTCTTTTATCCGTCGTTAGAACCAAAGTTAGACGGCGTTAATCTGAAAATAAACTACTTGATACTCTTCCTTGAAACTGCCACCTCATTCCTGCCTGATGACGTCTTCCATGAGAGTCCATCCCTGCTTGTCAAAATCAGCGGAGACCTCGAAGTCTCCCTTCAGCATCTGTAGCCTGCCACCTTCAGAACCACTGTTACCTTTTGGAGAGAACCACTGTTATCCCCTTTGGACCTACGACGTGTGTCTACAGAAAGATGGTATCCCGGGAACTCACCTCCAGAAGTTCGGTGAAGTTGATTTCACTTTGTGTGGCTATGAACTAATGATGCACCTTGATAATAAGCAGATTCAAGCTAAACCTAACTCTCTCATCCATCCATCCTCCTTAAAATTCCTTAATCTTTTTTTTCCCTTCATAGGTCAATAAATTAGCTTAATTTCATTAGTAAACCATTTCTCACTCTGAAACACTAGTTTTAATATTTATTTAACTTCAATAATTCATCTGGTCAATAACTTGAACTGGTTATCAAGTCAAATTCATAACTTTACTATGTTGATGGTTATAACATGTCACTTTGAGGTTTCTGTAAATACATTTATCCATATATAATCATAAATGGGTTTCCAGTGATTTTTGCATGTTTTCATATCGAAAATGGGTAAAGAATGTACTTATTTCAGATTCAGACTGATAAATGATAAATAACACTAAAATACAAACAATATAATATTCAAGGTCATCTCAGCTGTCCTTCCAAAGAAAACGCTGGGTGGTGCCCTAATTTACTAGGTTTTGACTATTATTAATTATTATTAATAATAATATTCAATATATACAACTTTACCCCTTATAATACAGTACAATTGACTTAAAATGTTTATATTTCAATTAAAACATTTTATAAAGAGAAGACATTCATAAACTTTTGTAGTGATAATTGACTAAATAGATGAGTGGATTTTGTGCTTTGGTAAAATTTTTGTAAGAATGTTTAGACAAGGATAACTTGTTTTAATTATTAAAAAGTCATCTTTATTAATCACATTTTTGTTCTTCCTTCTTTTTTCATTCATAAATTGTATTCCTTTGTAACAGGGTTTTGTTTTGTTTCAGACCGATTAAACATGGATGAATGAAACAAAAAAATATGACTAAAAACAGTCAGTAAAAAGTTTTGCATGGAAGGAAAAAGAGTTTGTGAGCTCGAGAGTCAAAGTTTTGAAGTAAGTAGAACTTTGTGACATTACTGCCATCGAGTTGGAATCATGAGCTGAATGTTAAACTTTCCACTGTAAGAACTGTATGTATTTCATACATTTCCCTTCCTGTACAACCTGTAGCAGCAAAAAGGACAATAGCTGCTGTAGCATCCTGTTGCTGAACACTGATAGGTGGAGGTCAAAACAACAGTTCAGACGAGGAAATTCTCTGCTAATAAGGTCAAAGACAAACAACACTTCACACTTAATTGCATATCCACATTTGCAAAGGTTAAGCTGCCATGCTGTATATTCTTTTCTCAAATACTACTATATTTAAGCATTTGAAATAATGTTTTATGTAAAAGAAACAAAAAAATAAAGAAAATGCAGCAGATAATAAAAAGAACATGAATTAAACCTTTATTCACAACTTAGAATGTGTTTTGGCTCATTGCAAAACACTTTAAATTACTCAGAATAATAAAAACAGTAACCCACCTTCAGTTCAGTACGTTTATTTTCAAATTGAGGATATTTTGTACTTTTTTGCACCTCATAATTAATTTTCAAAAAATATTTTGTTAACACATGGTTGAATTGGCACAAAATACCTTTAAGTTTTAATACCAGATGATGAAGTCCATGATTTAAAATGTTCCTTTTTAATTTCTTTCAGCTTTGTTAGTGTCTATAGTAATAAAAGACAGTCATTTTCTTACCTTCTATAAAAAAAGACACAAACCTGGGTAGCACAAACATAAAATGGTAATTTTCGGGGGGAAATCTGATTTCATTCACAAAAACAAAGTCATCAGTGACATGATCAGGCAGAATGGATGAAGTATGTGAGGAGAAAGCATGAATTCTCTAGTCAGGATTTAAAGTGTCAAACTTTATAATAAACTTTCTTCCAAAGTCTCAGAGTTTAGAGCTGTTCCACAGGATGGTAAAAACCTCAAAGAGCTATTTAAACTGAAATAATACCTAGACTACTCTGATAGGCTTCAACTGCAGCTATCATCAGAAAATAGTTGCACTATCAAAATTTCTTTAGTACAAGAAATACTGGCCATTGTCGCATCAAGGCAAGATTGACCAATTGCTGGGGGAAAAAAGCAGGATACACTTTCAGAACTTTTCCTGGTTTAGTCGTTGCAAAGGGCCTTTCTACAGCTGCCCGCTGTTCCTAACGGCACTTTGAGTGAATCACGCAGCTGAGGCGCCTTTAGACTTTAAATGCAGAGTGCAGAGTTTAAGCTGAAAAGTGCATTAGGCTCTCGTTCCTGGCGCCCCGAACGCTTGAACCTGAAAGATTCATCTTGAACTGTAAAGTTGGGCGCTGAAGAGGGCTTACTGCATTTCTCGGCTCGTTTAAACATGGAAGAATCGACGCTCAAGTCCTGAGACACGGATAGGAAAAGCTTCACCTAACGTTGGTGGTGGTACGCCAGGGTTTGGTGCATTCAGTCAATTTACTGTCTATCAGTTTTACCGCGGGAGAAGAGTAATTGTGTCATCAAGAGGGATAATCAGTCGAGCGAAACACATTAGAGAGGAAGTGCTATTGAGCTATGTGTTACCCGTTCCTGTTACTTCCTAGGAAAACAATTACTGTGTTTGAGTAACCAATGATTGAGACAACATGCGCTCACAGTGTGTGTAATTGATGAGTACTGCTGCATGCAAAATAACTTGAATTAGCTTCTAAAGAGCATGCAGGGCTTTATTTTTGTTTGCTTTTTTTTTTCTAAGTGAAGTCTAAAAAATAAAAACAACATTTTCCGGCTGCAGAGTTTTCTCCACCTGCTGAGACACCTGAGCTGCAAAACACATTTTGAAAGTAAATAGCTGAGCAATCTGGCTATCAGTGCTGCTGAGAGGCACCATAGCAAAAACTCATTGATCCATGCACGGCCTCCCTGCAACTCACGCAGAGCAGACCTCCTCCTCATCCTCACACAAACACACTGCAGTCTGGATGTTATTCAGAACTCTTAAGACGTTTAAATGTTTAATACAGAGAACATGCATGATCTGATTTTATTAAAATATGCTTTACACTGATGGATGGTGAAGTTTTGCCAAATGCATCTTACTTGATATGCCTATTTGTAAATTTTTTATTTGTTCTGTGTCTTTAACAGGATTAGTACATTCCTCAAACCCCACTGAATCAAATCCTAAACAAGTCGTATGCCCTCTGGTGGAGGATCTAAGTACTGAAGGTGGCAAGTGTTTATTATATGGAAAAAAAAACATATGTTTTAAAAGTACAATAGAAACATTCAAAATAAAAGATGTAGCTATACTTGCACATACAATAGAAGCCATCTGGTCATATTAAACATCTGATCTATTACAGACCAATCATCACTTCATCTCATCAGGTAGAATCCACTTCAGTAAGATGATCATGATATTTAATCACAATTTACTGAAGGCAAAAGGCCCTTATATTCCTTCAAGTGACAGTTTGACCTCTGACTCTGATAATATTTATACTCAATGAAAGCCATCTAAGCAGACAACACACCACATATTACTGATTTAATAGTGTTTCGGACCAGGAGATCATAACGTTGTCATCCCAAGGAGAGCAGAGTTCAGATAAGGGTGAGAATATATGTGAGCTCGACATCTTTAACTGGAAAACTACATCCCAATAAAAAAGCAGTGATGCTCTGCAGATTATGCAAACAGCCCCACAAAGCACGACTACTGCAATAAATACAGATAAACACACAGAAGAATTCATAGTTTTTGCTTTTAAAGGTGATTCTTTCTTGACTAAAACAGAACCATTGCAGTTTTAGAGTCCTCTGATTGGATAATGCTAATAAAAATCTGCTCATCAATCTCCAATATAACACACACCTTTGTTACCAATGTATTTTAAATGAATTATTTATTAGAACAATTGTTTTTTTATCGTTTTCAAATCAAGCAACATACCCTGATTAATTACTGAATATTAATCTTATAGATGCACTTTTTGAAACTAAAGGTCAGAGTCAGCACAGATGAAGGTTCTTTCTTTCCTTCCCTTTTATCATGGATTCATCCGTTTGTTTGCTCATGATTCATCCTGCAAAAAACACAAAAATGTACCGTAGTTGAAGTGGATGGAGGATTTTGTCTGTGCATTTCACTTACCTACATTTAATAAACCTTTCTTGTTCACAACCTTGATAAACAAGTAAATTTATTCTAAGAAATCTGGAGCTTTGAAAAATTAATTCTATTTGGCAAAATACTTGAGGACTAAATTGAACTTTTTAAACTGCATTTCGTTCAAATCATAAGAACCAACACACACACACACACACACACACACACACACACACACACACACACACACACACACATGATGAGAGATTCGCTGCAACATAGTTATGTTTGAGGATGCCTCTCAAGCACCAGTTTTCAGAGGAATGCCAACTCTCTATTATCTGCATACAAGTGGATGCACTAACTCAGGAAACAAAGGACAACCTTTGACCAGTTTTTTTAAACATTTAAAAGTCAATTAAAAGAACTAAACTCTGAATAAAGAAGCAGAGCACTCTTTCTAAAGGATATTAGGTAACAGCTGTTTATCAGTCCAGAACAAGAGCTTAGTTTTGCCAACTGCTGAAATGAAGAGGACTTGTTTGAATAAGAAACACGATAATCTACTTGGAGGTTATGAACCAATTCAGTGTGAAGTCAGTACATTTGATAGGAGAAGTAAATATTGAACTGAGAGAAATGACCCCCTTAGGGCCTGATTCACATTGCAGGGTAATGAAGCAGATTCTCCCCTTTCTCCAATCTTAAGGATGCCCAGATTACCGTAATGGCTCTAAATATATAATCAGATGTTCCTGCTGTGTGTGGTGTGTTAAGACTGCTGTTGAGACCACTCTGATCACAAATCAGGAAGATCCAGCATATTGGATTGTCTTGACCCAATATTGCAGCACAAACAAGCATGCAGCCTGTTTAATGTGACGTGTAGCCAATCAGAACGTGAGGTGACACTGGTACGCTGCACAGAGCGAGGGGAATCCAAAATTTGAACAGTTGTTTGTATTTGTTATACCTGGCAACAAAACTGTCACAAGTGCATTGTTGTTTATAATAAAAATAAAAGCTGTCATGTTTGTTCACATTTAAGCTCAAGAAATTCTTGTAAATTATTATAAAGTTTAAATGTATAAAAACAAGGCTTTTTAAACTGTCTTAGAAATCAGTTTTTGCAGTGTATTCATATTAAACATTGCAACAAATTAGATCAATTATTATTTTTTATAGTCATGTAAAAAATGGCTTCTTTAACGAGTCTGCGATGTTAAATGAGCAATGCTCCGTTGGGACGTTTCAGTCTCACCATGAAATGTGTCTCTAACATTTAGAAGCAGGTGTTTTATACCTCCCCATGCTAATGACACAGAGACGTTTGTGTGGAGGTTCAAATTTAATGATTCCAGAGTCCTTCCTTTCTAACAAAAAAGAACCAAATGTGTGCAAAAGCAATTTAACTTAAGATGCAACAATAATTTGTACAAGCTAATGGCTTTGAGGTCAGTAAAGCTGGATTCAGACCAGAAGGTCAAAAGCTTGAATCTCCTGAGGATAAATTAAAAAGCTTCATGCAGAAAACGGCTTTTTCACAGCAGAAAACAGGAAGTGATTCAACTAAAACTTAACCAGCAGCCAAAAAGAAAAAAAAAAACTGTGGTGGAGATTTTCTCCATTAAACCTAAATAAGTGACAATTATTTTCCTTTTATTTTTTAAACCGGGGTGGAATGGATCCTCCTTCTTTATTGCCCAATTTAATTATAGCATTAGTTTATGAAGAGTCATGTTTTATCAGCACATTGGCTTTTTTCCCTCACAGGATATAATTTACTTCTACCTCTTCCTTTTTCAAAGTAAGTGATGAGAAATGAAAAATAAAAGTTGAAAGATTTAAATCTGCTTATTCATCACATATTTATTGAGAGTGGGAAAGACAAGGTAACTCAAAGTGGTTTTTTACCTTTTCTCGGAACAGAAATATAATACTGCTGACTAAAATGGGTCAGGACTCAATTTTACCTGAACACAGATTAAATTGTCTCAAGTTCTCACCTGAGGGAAAAAAAAGCAGTTTTTTTCCCCACAATTTTTGGAAGGAAATCACTATTAAATGAACAGGATGCATAAGAACAAAGTTGTTCCACTTTTTTTCTGTAGTCATCAATCAAAAAAAATAAAGTTAATCTGTCGTCAGAACTCCTGTTCTCCTACCATGTCTTTTATTTAATAAACCAAGAACAGTGAATGTTATTACATCTATTGCAGCCCAGACGATTTATACTTTCAGACACTAAGGAAAATGAATGACCTCCTTCTGTAGCGTTAACTGTTGCTTCTGGGGAAATGGTGGAAATCTATAGCCTATTATCCTTATTAATAAATGTCAAATATGTTCATGTTTGATTTCCAACCACATTTGAGTGAAGCTGTGAACCGAAATGGAGTTTTTTGGTCATTTAAGTAGAAAGAAAGATGGATGTGGAACACAACTGCATGAGGAACAGGAAAAGTTTGATTATAAAAGACCTGTAAAGTTTTTATAATGAATGTTTTAGTTTAAAACAAGTTTCAGGTGTTATAGCAGTTGGCTTATTCTGGCCCTAAAACATGAGGTGAACTCGAGTTTTTTGACTATTCAATATAAAAACCAACAACATCAACAACCTTTGGACATCTGATTTAGTTTGCATGTCTGATAGGATCCAATCAAATGGATAAAAACATCTAAATTCATGAAGCAGAAAGAATAGATTTCCTGTGAAATTGATCTAAACCTCAGACACTGTTTCATCCTGCAAAAAAAAAACAACAACAAAAAACACTGTTACGTTTACCAAAATATATTCTCACATTTTCCATCTGAATGGTGCATGAAATGACATTTAGAAAGCCAGTATGCATGGCCTTTGCTCCACTCTACTCATTATAGGTGAGGAACGTTCCAAGAGGCGCCTTTGGTTTATGCAAAACAGCAAAACGGCACGAGTTGAGCCATGAAGTCCAAACACTTGGAAGAATGACGGCGCCACTAAAAGAATAATTCCCAGTTATAGTGTGTGTGTGTGTGTGTGTTCACAGGTCTGACTGTTCACAGGTTAGTTTCTTGAGAATCAGAATTGGACAGCAAATTCTCATAATTTCATATAATCTTGGAAAGCTTTAATCTCGCCTCGCCTCGCCTCGCCTCGCCTCGCCTCGCCTTCCTCCGCTTATCCGGGTCCGGGTCGCGGGGGCAGCATTCTAAGTCGGGCAGCCCAGGCCACCTTCTCCCCGGCCAAGTCCACCAGCTCCTCAGCTGGGACGCCCAGGCGTTCCCAGGCCAAACTGAAGATGTATTTCCTCCAGCTTGTCCTGGGTCGACCTGGGGGCCTCCTGCCGGCAGGACATGCCCAGAACACCTCCCGAGGGAGGCGTCCAGGAGGCATCCTTACCAGATGCCCGAACCACCTCAACTGGCTNCCTTTCGATATGGAGGAGCAGCGACTCTACTCCGAGTCTCTCCCGGATGTCCGAGCTTCTTACCCTATCCCTAAGGCTGAGCCCGGCCACCCTGCGGAGGAAACTCATTTCAGCCGCTTGTATCCGCGATCTCGTTCTTTCGGTCACTACCCAAAGCTCATGACCATAGGTGAGGATTGGGACGTAGACCGACCGGTAAATCGAGAGCCTTGCTTTCTGGCTCAGCTCTCTCTTTACCACAACAGACCGGTTCAGCGTCCGCATCACTGCAGACGCTGCCCCAATCCGCCTGTCGATCTCCCGCTCCCTCCTTCCCTCACTCGTGAACAAGACCCCGAGATACTTGAACTCCTCCACTTGAGGCAGGACCTCTCTCCCGACCCGGAGTTGGCAATCCACCTTTTTCCGGTCGAGAACCATGGCCTCAGATTTGGAGGTGCTGATCCTCATCCCAGCCGCTTCACACTCGGCTGCGAACCTTCCCAGCAAGAGCTGAAGGTCAGAGCTCGATGAAGCTAGGAGGACCACATCATCCGCAAAAAGCAGAGACGCGATTCTCCTGTCACCAAACCCAACCCCCTCCACACCACGGCTGCGCCTAGAAATCCTGTCCATAAAGGTTATGAACAGGACCGGTGACAAAGGGCAGCCCTGGCGGAGTCCAACCCTCACTGGGAACAGGTCCGACTTACTGCCGGCTATGCGGACCAGACTCACACTCCTCTGGTACAGGGACTGAATGGCCCTTAACAAAAGACCATCCACCCCGTACTCCTGGAGCGCCCCCCACAGGGTGCCCCTGGGGACACGGTCATAAGCCTTCTCCAAATCCACAAAACACATGTGGATTGGTTGGGCAAACTCCCATGACCCCTCCATCACCCTAGCGAGGGTAAAGAGCTGGTCCACAGTTCCACGACCAGGACGAAAACCACATTGCTCCTCTTCAATCTGAGGTTCAACTATCGACCGGAACCTCTTCTCCAGTACCCTGGAGTAGACCTTTCCAGGGAGGCTGAGGAGTGTGATCCCCCTATAGTTGGAACACACCCTCTGGTCCCCCTTCTTAAAAATGGGAACCACCACCCCGGTTTGCCACTCCATAGGAACTGCCCCCGATGACCACGCAATGTTGCAGAGACGTGTCAGCCACGACAGACCTACAACATCCATTGCCTTGAGATACCCAGGTCGGATCTCATCCACCCCTGGGGCTCCGCCGCTGCGTAGTTGTTTGACTACCTCAGCGACTTCTGCCCCAGAGATTGGACAGTCCGTCCCCAGGTCTCCCAGCTCTGGTTCCTCCTCGGAATGCGCGTCGGTGGGATTGAGGAGCTCCTCAAAGTATTCCTTCCACCGTCCGACTATAGCCCCAGTTGACGTCAGCAGCTCCCCGTCCCCACTGTAAACAGTGTGAGCGAGTTGCTGCCTTCCTCCCCTGAGGCGCCGGATGGTTTGCCAGAACCTCTTTGGAGCCGACCGATAGTCTTTTTCCATGGCCTCGCCAAACTCCTCCCACACCCGAGATTTTGCCTCGGCAACTGCCACTGCTGCACTTCGCTTGGCCCGCCGGTACCTGTCTGCTGCCTCTGGAGACCCACAGACCAGCCACGCCCTGTAGGCCTCCTTCTTCAGCCTGACGGCTCCCCTAACCTCTGGTGTCCACCAGCGGGTACGGGGGTTACCGCCACGACTGGCACCGGCTACCTTGCGACCACAGCTAGCAACAGCCGCCTCAACAATCGCAGAGCGGAACAAGGCCCATTCGGACTCAATGTCCCCCACTGCTCTCGGGACGCGGTCGAAGCTCTGCCGGAGGTGGGAGTTGAAGACCATCTTGACAGGCTCTTCTGCCAGGCGTTCCCAGCAGACCCTCACTATACGTTTGGGTCTACCAGGTCTGCGTAGCATCTTCCCCTGCCATCTGATCCAGCTCACCACCAGGTGGTGATCAGTTGACAGCTCCGCTCCTCTCTTCACCCGAGTGTCCAAAACATACGGTCTCAGGTCAGATGATACAACTATAAAGTCAATCATTGACCTGTAACCTAGGCTGCCCTGGTACCAGGTGTACCGATGTTCATCCTTATGTTTGAACATGGTGTTCGTTATGGCCAAACTGCGACTTGCACAGAAGTCCAATAACAGAACACCACTCGGGTTCAGATTGGGCGGGCCATTCCTCCCAATCACGCCCCTCCAGGTCACGCTGTCATTGCCCACGTGAGCGTTGAAGTCCCCCAGCAGGACTATGGAGTCCCCAGTAGGAGCGCTATCCAGCACTCGTCCCAGAGACTCCAAAAAGGGTCCTCCCTGAACCGTCACCTTATCGTGGTGGAGGAGTTTGAGTGCCCTAACGATCCTAGGAGCTATGTTGTCTGGGGCACTTGTGCCCCTGGTAGGGTCACCCATGGCAAATTGGTCCTAGGGGAGGGGTGAGACAAAGAACGGTTCAGAAGACCCTTCATGGAGACACAATCAAAGAGTCTGAGTACCCGGCCCGGAGGGTTACCGGGGTCTCACCCTGGAGCCAGGCCTGGGGTTGGGGCCCGTGGACGAGTGCCTGGTGGCCGGGCTTTCGCCCATGGGGCCCGGCCGGGCCCAGCCCGAACCGGAGACATGGGCTCATCCAACTGTGGGCCCACCACCTGCAGGAGGAGAGTGAAGGGTCCGGTGCATTGTGGATCGGGTGGCAGACCGAGGCGGGAGCTTTGGCGATCCGATCCCCGGACGGGAAAACTGGCTTTAATCTGTCATTTAAAAAGATTTCAGTTTATTTCCAGCTTCCTCCAGTATGACCGCTGCAAGCTACTGATCCCAAGCACTTTAAATGGTCAAGACTAGAAGCATTTCCTTTAAATGCACTTTATCTACCTTTTGATAAATAAACCAAACAGAAAATAACCTGTTTGCCAAAAATGTTACTTTCTTCACCAAACTTGCCCAATTCTCATGCTTCAAAACCGAAACAGTTAAACAGAAAGATGTCATCAGGCGTGACCTATGCTGTGCCACAGGGCTTAATGTTGAGGCCTGAATATTTATAGGGCATTAAAGGTCCCATATTATACAAAATTCACTTTCTAAAGATCTTTTAACCTCATATCATATAAGTCCCAAAGACTGTGTCTGAGCCCCTAAAGTGTTCAAAATATTTTCACTGTTTTCACTTCCTTATTCCCATTTTTTGGAAATGTGTTTTGAGCTAACACTTTAATGAGTGGCTTCAAAATCTTTCCCCTGCTGACCTCAAGAAGGGAAAAGACCACTCCTCTCTAGAGGACAGAGCCAATCACGACCACCTTTCGCTACCTGAGCCCACCCCCTCCCTTTAAAAACCACGGGAGCACGCATCCCCCGAAACGTTAGCAAACAGTCATGGTGAAACTACGAGCAAAGCATGGCAGATGCTCCATAGATGGTTGCATCAACAAACACAAAAGTCTTTTTTACTCCCTTCATCAGAGACCCTGATGACCCACTAATGTAAAAGAAATGATTCATAGTGGATATAAAGTGCATTCTATGGGACCTTTAAATTATGTGTTTTATTCAATCAAGCCAGATTCTAGACCCAGGTCAGGTTTTGTGGCCTAAGAGGACTCACGTTTTGTAGCATCAAGAAATTCTAAATTTGATCCAGAGAAGAACCATATTATTTTTATCCAGCTCCAGTTTATCAGAACTGCTAAATTAAACTCGACATCATCTGCACGCCAACAACTTTACCAGAGAGAGAGCTACCTCAGACCAGTCTCCGTTCAGACTAAGGCTACGTTCACACTGCAGCCAAATGCGCATCAAATTCGATTTTTTTTCCCTCATGTGACCCATATCTGATTTTTTAAGACAGTCTGAACGGCACAGATCCGATTTTTTCAAATCCTACCCAGGTCACTTTCATATGTGGTCCTGAATCGGAAACGTATCTGATGTTTTTGGAAGTGACTCCAGTCTGAACAGACATGTCGCACTGAATCCGCCTCCTACGTGACCGACAGGAGACAGACCACTAATCAGCGCCGGCGGAGGGAAACGCTCCAACACGTAGAGCTGATACTGGAGACGAAGGCAGTCGGTGGACAGAAAGTGAGGTTTAGGACTTGATTAGAAATATATTACGTGACAATTCTGTTCAAGTGAACTTAGCGCTGTGGCGTGGACTCGCGTTTCTGGGAAGCGCTGTGGCGGTCCCCGTGTGATGAGCGATCTGACGAACTAAAATGGTTTTTAATCAAAATAACGGTGCAAGTGCAACGTGGCGCAGTGCTGATGTCTCCGGTGTATTTCAGCCTTAAAGAGATCTTACCGTAATCGGGCTGTGTCAAGTCAGTTAGCCAAAGCCATTTTACTTCCATAAACAGAGCGCGTTATGTGTGACGTCTTGTCATCGTCTGCGCATGCAGGCCTCTTTGGGGCCGTGATTCGTTCACACTGGAGACTGTTTGCTGTTGCATTTCAGTTGTAGTGTGAACAGCCAGACAAAAAAATTGGATTTGATTAAAAAATCAGAATTGAGCATTAAGACCTGCAGTGTGAACGTAGTCTTAGTGACACTGTTCGCCAAGGCCATCAAGTCACCATCGTGGGAAGGACTTCCTCTGAACTCATTGAGACAGACTTCTCAAGACAGCCTGGATCCACAAGGACCTGAATCCTGGTACAGTGACCCTTGGCCAGAAGGATGTCAGATTGCTTATCATAATTGATCAATTATCAGTAATTACTAAAATCAACTCAGCCAGGTTAATTTTATAATACTCAACTTCACTTTCTTTAAGAAACGTAAATTAGACCCTTTCATAACATCTTTAATCATTTTGATAAATGTTTAATAATGTTTTGTTTGTTTAATTTAGTAAATAAATTAGTTAGGGAAATACATAGTAATAAACAGATTTTTATAAAACTATATTTTGCCTCTGTGTCAAATTATTAATAAGTTGATTTTCTAGAGTCAATCTGATATTAATAACAATTTTAATGACTGATAATTTATGAGACGCATTTTGTTAGATACTTTAAATATTTTATTGACAGTGTATTAGGTGTAACTACAAAATGTTACTATTGCAACTGATTCTAATTATTTGATCACATCTTGAATTCTGCAGAAGCCTCATTCATTTAAATCAGGTGTGTTGGAGTGTAGAGTCGTATGCAGGTTGTAGGATGCTAACCCTCAAGAACTGGAGTAGCTGATCCTGATTGAGTGCATCCTGCAAAGTGATCCTTTTTTGTGCGTTTGAGGTGGATGCTCTTATTTTGACGAGCCTCACCTGTACATTCAAGGTGTGTTCTCACCTGAAGAGAGGAAATGCAATTTGCTTCCAAACTCAACGATTGTGTTGAATGTTTGTGGTTTTGATACTGATCGAAATACTTATGACTGTGATTGTTTTCCGATGATTGAGCAGCCTTAAGACATTGTTCACACAAGGCTAGCCCTCTGATATCAACTGTTCTGTTCTTTTTATGGAACCAGGGTGTGATTATTAACGTTACCCGCCTGTCGCTGTGTGTCTTTGTTTCGGTCAGCGTGATCACTTCGCTGTGTGTAATCTCGTCAGACTGTAGCGTCGTACGTTGTTTACATAAGGAGATGACATGGATTACATTGTTCGCTGCTCATTACATCAGATGAGAGCAGATGTTTTGAACTTGCCAACCAATCAGTTGCACTGCTTGAGCCAGGCGGCGACGTGTGGAAGTCGTCATCAGAGCAGACACCCTGTTGATGAGGGATTGGAGCTGTTCATTAAAGCGGCGCTGCTCTCTCAGCACTCACAACACCTTAAACGAGACATGAACCGTGTGACTCTGAACTAAACCTCAGAATAGAGGCGATTTATATAAGTAAGTATACATCGATTTGTGTTTAAAAACTGAGTAAGAGGTTCTAAACTTTGATTTCAGGACAAACTGGTAAGTTTAAAATAAATACTCATTCAGCTCTGCTTCCTACAAGATTATGTAAAACACAAGACCTAGGAAGTGTGTGTAATCCAGATTACATTTTTTTGTTTGGATCAGGTGTGCTGTTTGTCCGTGAAAACGGTAAATTGTGTCTTTTGGAGCGCGTTCAAGTCTCCAGGACATAGAAAAGCATGGGCGTGCTGAATGCAGGGAGCTGAAGCTATTTTTGTGGTGAACCCAGAGTGTGAGCTAAGGTCAGATGGAGGAGCAGCTCTGTGTTTTTATTCAGGCACATTGAGGTTGCATGTGACATTCTTTGCCATGTTATAGCTGTTCTCTGGCCATGCCATCCACAAGGAATAACTAAGCAGATGTACGGTGTGATTTCTCTCTCCTCTTGATCTCTTTCCTGCTCCCTGTCTCCCTCTCCCTCCCCTTTACTCCCCTCAGTGTGAAGCTCATTCTCCTCATATTAACCCAGTGGGCACCAGAACAATCACATACTGACTGGTTACATTCTTTTCCCCAGACATTTGAAGTAGAGACTAAGGAGGATGGTTACATTCTTTTCCCCAGACATTTGAAGTAGAGACTAAGGAGGCAAATGAATATCTTTAATCAAGTACTTCTTCTTGTGTAAAACTGAACGCAGGTCTTTATTTGAAGAATGTTATCCATTCATTGTTAAGCAGGTTGCTTAATTTACTCACTATGGGGACATTAACATAAATAAAGATGGACTCCACCTTCCTGTTTATGAAAAGCGAAGCCAAAGTTTCAGGTGCTGCCATGTTGTTTTGTTGAGGCCTTGCTTTCAGCTCGCTCAGGATGTGGGAAGAAAACTCACCTATAGATCATGCTAAAACAGATCACTGATTTGTATTTGATCATTAAAAAAAGGAACAAAAGTCAAAACTTAAACATCTCTGAGTTTTATTTTTACTTTCAGAACAATGTCCCATTCAGTTACATAGAGGGCGCAGGGCTTAAAACTTGTTCTGGAACCAGCCACTAGGGGGCCTTTTGGTATGGTATGAAGTCTCAAATTACATACTTGGGTAATTAATAAAAATAGTTATTGAATTTTAAACAGCTACTTAAACCCATTGAGGGGTTAAAAAGAGGATGTGCAGATTAAAACAAGCTGCTCAGATCGCCGGCTCTGGTCCAGGGGAAGTGGGTGTGTCTCGGACTGCAGTGTGCATTTCAGAGCGAGGGGCTTGTGCCAGTCGATCCAGACACACCTCCTTCTCCTAGGCACAAGTCTGTGCACAGCAGCGCAGCACCTCGTCCGCTGGGCTGCACGTATTATTGGTGGATGCAGCACTATTTCTGCTCCCTTGGATCAAGTTGTCAGTGGGAACAATTCAGTGATCGCTGGCTATTGGTGGAGACACATCACCTTCGTCCACGCTAAATCTACACCCATGGTGTAAAGGACACATCTGAATCTGAGCTGATGAACAAAATGACTGAGCTGGTGTTGGTTGAGAACGTGTAAATGTTCAATATTCATTTGCATAACTCTGAAGCTACATTTATTTACACACGTTTTACAAAATACATTCATTTACACAGTCATAGATTTAAACTGCAACTGTATCAGAACCTTCAGCATAATAAAGTTACTAATGTATACCCTCCACAAAAATACTTCAATATCTGTCTAAAAGAACATGTTCAGGGTTGCGTTTATGCAAGCAATTAAAGCAATTCACACGGCTCAAAATGACTTCAGGAATCACAGCTTCACCGTATTTAATATGTCAGTTCACATTTTCCTGACATGTTATAACATCTCTCCGTTTCTGCAGAAAGCAGCTACTTTAAATTAGGAAAGTCTAGAACATTTTTTGTAATTATCAATTTTCAATCAGTGGTAATTATAATGAGCTGCAAATGTTAAATTTAGCAAAGTGGTGGCTCATGATGTAATGCGTTGTGATGACAAATGTATTTTGACTACCAAATGGCTGACTGTGCAGTGCACTATTTAGTGAACAAGTGAACACTTCAAACTTCAGCTGCCGGTTTATTTTTCATTTAAAATTTATAAATTCTGTTATGGTTCTAAAATTGTAATGAGACACAATAACTCTTAGAATAAGAAAAATGCTTAAATGAATAAAAATGCATGGAAATATTTGTAAACAACTCAAAAGCACCATGATTAGTAACAACCGAACACCTCATATGGTGGTGGAGAGCTGATGACTTGGGTTTGTTTTGCAGCCATTGGACCTGGTCACCCTGCAGACCCATGAGCTCCTTTTTATCATCAGTCTTTAAAAGCCATAAGAGTCTTCTTTTCAGAGCTGAATCACAGCCAGAGTGCAACAGTAAATTTATAACAGAATGGACAAAAAAGAAAGAAAAAGACATCTACAGAGTAAACCTCAACCTGATTTAAATGTTGTGTCAGGACCTTGGGAGGATTGTGCATCAACAAATGCCCACAAAACTCAATAAACCGAAGGAACACTGTGAAGAGGAGTTGGGTTTTCTCCAAAATGATCTGTAAGAGCATTGAGGTCATGCAAAAAAACAACATTATTTTAAATTATTGATGCTGAAGGTGGTTTTACAAATTGAATTGATGTATTTCTTGCCCTTGATGTTCCCATTGTTTGTTAGTTTGTCTTCAAAAACAGTGAAAGCTAACATAAATGCCTTGAATTAGGGTTTACCTGATTTTATATTAAACAAATTTTAAGACTTTGTGAGGAATTCATTATTTCTGTATTAGGACTTTATGCCTACAACCTTAGAACAGACAGGAACTGCAAATATCAAAACGTTTAGTAATTAAGTAACTCATTTGATAATTTGAGTACTCAAATGTGCTACATCAGTTGTACCTGTTCAAACCTTCACCCTGACCTCTCTGCTGTCAGAACGTGCACACTCTCATGCACACACATGTGCCAGTGCATCACAAAATGTTAAGTGAATTATTTATTCTTAGTTTGTTTTCTCATTGAGACCTGGGATCTCAGTCAACAGAGACCTGTTACAGAACTCTGACATGTGAGAACTGATTGACAGAATTGCCTGAAGCTCCGTGTCTGACCTGAACTTTGCTGACCCCAAACTTTTTATCTGTGGTCTTGTGAAAATATTTCTTTGACACTGAGTGAAAGGCAGGTGAGTTTGAAATCTAATTACTGCTGGAAGCACAGAAGACTAACAACTCATGACCACCTTAACAACGAGGTATTATTGCAATAACAGACGGATCTTCATGTCAAAGCTGATTCTCTGTCCACAAAGAGGGTTTTGAAATAAATTACATAGCTCCACATTTGACAATTGTCCTTACTCTACCTCAAGCAGGAGGATAAAGACGTTGTGTCTACACTGTCATCATAAAAACTGAGTGCAGGGTATTCTTTTGATCAGAAAGGCACCATTTGTACAAAGTTGTGGATGTTGTGCTTTTGTTGGATTACCAACTTTTAGAAATTGAAGTATAGAATTCTTTTTGTTACATGTTTAGAAAATATGTCAAGATTTATTTGTGTGTCTCCCTTTTCTCATAACTGTATGTCATCAAGGAAAAGAATGGAAATAAAAGTTCCTTCTGTATTATTTCTTTTTTTTTTGGATGGCATGAAAATAGCAAACAATGCAAATAAGATCATAATTTGCTTGCATGTAATTTGCATAGATCCTTGTTTTTATTCTCACACTTTGGTGTTATGCAAATGCTGGAAATGCAGTAGCAATCCTTCTAATTGCTACAGAACCTGTGACTTATGAGTGATGGATTCTTTTGTTTCAGTTGAAGTTTAATGCACTGACAACTTGAGGAAGACCCAGAGTTGTTTTAAATTGCAGGTTATGACCCGTTTTATTCATCATCTATAAATAATTTTGCATTAACTCTTAAAAATACAGAGCAAGGTGCGTTTCTCATTGATTTAATAGAGAACACATCATTTTAGTATGACATATAACAATAATAATAATAATATGGGATCATTTCTTTTTTTACAGGCAGGAAGTCTATCATTAAAGGTGAATTTTTTTTTGTTTAATAGTTTTTTTATTTAATTACTTTTTTTTTTGTTTATTACATTTTTTTTGTTTAATGCATCCACAGACATTTTTCTGAAATGTCCTTCTTCCTAATTTATGTCTTTCTCCATAAACAAAGCATTGGTAAGTTCTCCATGTGAAACAGTCTGCTGCCATGATATTTAAATAAAATAAACGTTTTTTTTTTGTTCAGATCTAAAACAAACTGTCATTGGTTAAAAGTCTCTCTGTCGAATACCTGGGGTCTCAGGTCCTTACTGTGGTTTTTTTGTGAGTCTGAAGTAAAAAAAAAAAGAAGAAAAAAAAGGAACCACTGATCCAAATGACATTTTTCATTTCTGTGTGCAAAAGAAAAATCTTTTACACCTAGTTTGGTTCAGAAATAACTTCCCCTAATTTATTATGCTGAGATCTATTAATATGCAGAACCTCCAGCCTACAGCTCAAAGACAGTGTTCCTACCTCTCTGCTCATCACATGTTGAACACGACTCTTCTGTTATAGACTGGAGATCAAACACGTGTTCAGACCAGTATCAGAACAGTAATAGATTATTTTTATCAGCGTCTATCTTGGCAAATAACAGAATCAGATAAAAGTCTGTGGCTGAGCAAACAGCTGATTATAAGCTGCAAACGTTAGATAAATCTCATCTCTGATAAGCAGATCACTGTGGTTTGTTCTGTAATATATTGTACATTTATATATGTTTTAATATTCTTTAGTACCACTTGTATTTGCTTCATATTTATAACCAGAAGCAAACATAAAGACACAGGTTCCTGTTTGATGTTCTGACCTGGTTCTATTCTTTCATTCTGAGACTGCAGCCATTCAGCAACATTTTTAACAGCTTTTTATTATTTGTTTGTAATTTTTTTGTCATCTTAAAAAATGCATTGACCTTTCCATAATAAACATAAACCAACTCTAACTCAACGCTGGAGCAGCGGTAGATGGTTTTAATGTGAATCCAGATGGCCTTGCACACAATCATAAAAACAATGGTTGGAGGCATTCGCAAAGAGGTCATGCTAAATTGTGCCTTGTCCTATATTTTCAACGGGAACTGAATGTAAAGTCATTTGTGAGAGAAGTCCTTTCTTTTTTAATTATGAGGGTAAATGCGAGGCTACCACAGGACCTGAGGCGGTGTGGGTGCAGCTGAGCCGATGGAATGTTTTTTATTTTGCGGTGAACTTGTTTAACACACTCTCAGGGCAGAGCAGAGCCCGTGACTCTCTCTCTTTTTCTCTGTGTGGTGTGTGTGTTTGAAATAAAGTGCATCCCTTTGTACTGTGATGTGCTAGTACTGTCCTTCACTCTTTTTTAAATGTTGTTTTCACCAGTCATCATAACAAGTTTAGCAACTAGTTTTATTATACAAATGTCGATAATATGTCGCATTAACAACAAAAGTAATCAAGTTTCACTAAGGCATCAAGTGAAAAACTCTCTTCATGTTTCCAGGATGTTTGCCTTATCAGATATTGAGGATCTTCTAGCAGCACAGCAGCAACTCCAGGAAGAGATTTTCCTTGTTAGGGCACTGAAGGATGGACATTATGCTGCAGACAGTTAAGGGCTCCCGGCTGCAGGGTGTCTGTGCTTTGAAGTGATGCTTTGTTGGCTCAGTGTTTGTTGCCAGGTTACCACATTGTTAAATCACAGGGAACCACAATGAAAAAAAGAGCATCCACAGTTTCTAAACTTTGACAAAAGATGAGCTGAGCTGCAGGCCTGTGGTGAGGAAGATGTTCAGCACTGAACGCTGGGTTTTTATGAGGATTGTCGCTTCATCTATTAGATTTATCCAAAGTGCCGATGCATTAGCAGTGAAGCTTCTTTACAATTATGTCTCTGTTATTTGTTGGTTTCTGTCGCAATTTTTGATTTGCTTCTGCTCATGCAGCTTTGGATGAACTGGGGATAATGTGGCATGTCTTATGGTGATGGCTGCTTGGTGGTGCAGTCGGTAGCACTGTTGTCTCTCAGCAAGCAGGCTCACATCCTGGATCTGCCGCCTCTCTGTGCAGAGTTTGCATGTTCTCCCAATGCATGCGTGGGTCTTCTCCAGGCACTCTGGCTTCTTCCCACAGACTAAAACCATGCATGCTAGGTTGATTTGTGTTTCTAAAATTGTCCCTAGGTGTGAGTGTGTTTGTGTATGTGTGTGTCTGGTTGTTTGTCTCTGTGTGGCTCTGTGATGGACTGGCGACCCATCCAGGGTGTTCAGTGTCTGCAGTGATGCAGACGCTGAACCCATCCTCCTGTTGATCTCCTGCTCCCTCCTTCCCTCACTCGTGAACAGTGTTGGGACTAACGCGTTATACAGTAACTACGTTACTATTGCAGTAAGGAGCACGGTAACACGTTAGTCTGCCAAAATCAGGAACGCATTTCTCGTTACTGGGATTTATAGAGGCTCATTATTTGTTACTTTGTGTCAGGTGGACCCGGCGCCAGAAGGAAAATAAGGAGGTGGCGTATGATTTATAATGGGGCCGGCAGGTCGTGAATCGCACCCCGCTCACCTGAGCGCTCCTCCATGAAACCTGCTGAACGGTGGAAACTCCAGAGGCTGAGAACATTTGGCGACCAAAGCCACCGTGGGCTACAGATTTGATGTTCCTACTTCATAATTTCACTCGCCATACTGCTCAGGTGGATCAGCTTCACCCTGTTCTCCCCCGACCTCTGCGCCTTTTCCAATCCCGCAGAATGTAGCTTGGATGGGAGCAAGAGACCCAGGAACCGGGTCTTCACCTCAACACCAGGCTGATCTGGTTCAGCCCCGTCCTGGTCTGAAGTGGCTCGGGTCAGAAACGCCAGCGGTTCCAGAATCACTTTCGCCTCTGGAGCTCTCCAATCGTGTCTCATCTTTATCAAACAAAGTTTCAAACTTTCCACCTGACAACACGGCAGACCCTGCTGATCGTATTGCATTCTCCTCTTTTAGCGGCGTCTCATCTGCCGGGCCGAGGCTGAGCCAGCCGAACACAGCAGGTGGTAAAAGCTTCACCGTAGCTCCGCATACGCGCATCACTCATTGTGCGTAGGGCACCATTTGTCCAAGTGGGCACCAAAACATTTCAGGCTTGTGAAAAATCCTATTGATGGTAATCATAATAACGAAATGTTTAATCAGTGTATAGAAGGGCCGCCAACCCGTCGAACTCTGTGTTTCAAAGGATTCATGAATATTAATGAGTGTTGGTGCTTATGAGCCAGTGGAAACGGTGCGCCGCATCCAAAGTGCGTTTGTTGGATGACAGCTGCACCAAACTGAAGAGGTGCACCACCGAACTTGCCGTCCTGCGCGCGCTGTGCCTGAGTTAAAATGTCAACTTGGCCAGTGACAAATCTTCTGCACATCTAGTCACAGGAACGTGAGGCCAGGACCCCCTGGTGATTGCGTTACGCACAGAGATCCGTGGCCAAGCTGGAGCGTTTGCGCTCTGTGCGTCCTGGTCTGCGCGTTTGGCTCGTTTTTGGCTCAACACTCGACACGCATGCTGCAGCATCGCTGCATTGAGCTGAACCTGATATTTTTAACTAGAGCAGGATGTCTGCTCGGCACAGATCAGTACCGTCCTGTCACTGGACAACAAAGACCTGAATGGGTTTGGATCCAGATCTGGGTTTCCCCTCAGACCTGATCTAAATGAAACCATGGTGACACTATTGGTGTCCAGTCAGCATCACCTGGATTTATCTGCTTTTATACAACTTTAGATGAAACACTGAGTCCTGTCTGGTTACAGTTTTTTTCCTTGTTCTGAACTTGTCAGTGGAAACAAAGTGAACTAGTTCACCTGGTTAGTTAACTGGAGTGAAACATCCTGGACAACAGATTGTTACATCACTGTATGAAGCTCACACTCATCAGCTGAGAAGCTGTGCTAAACACAAATAATTTACTAAACACATACAGTATGCAGCTCATCTGCAGCCTGAAGTTACAACCGCTCCATCTACATCTTCCTACTTGAAATACAATTGAACGCAGCAGGACTTTTAAAAAAATATATCATTTATTTATAACAGTTACTTTCCCTAGTAATTAGTTACTTTGAAAGTAACGAGTAACCTAATGTAACTGAGTTACTTTTTAAAGAAGTAACTAGTAATGTAACTAAGTTACTATTTTAAAGTAACTTACCCAACACTGCTCGTGAACAAGACCC
>SSNR01000022.1:2427231-2459473 GCA_006937965.1 Callopanchax toddi | reverse complement strand
TCCAGATCTGGGTTTCCCCTCAGACCTGATCTAAATGAAACCATGGTGACACTATTGGTGTCCAGTCAGCATCACCTGGATTTATCTGCTTTTATACAACTTTAGATGAAACACTGAGTCCTGTCTGGTTACAGTTTTTTTCCTTGTTCTGAACTTGTCAGTGGAAACAAAGTGAACTAGTTCACCTGGTTAGTTAACTGGAGTGAAACATCCTGGACAACAGATTGTTACATCACTGTATGAAGCTCACACTCATCAGCTGAGAAGCTGTGCTAAACACAAATAATTTACTAAACACATACAGTATGCAGCTCATCTGCAGCCTGAAGTTACAACCGCTCCATCTACATCTTCCTACTTGAAATACAATTGAACGCAGCAGGACTTTTAAAAAAATATATCATTTATTTATAACAGTTACTTTCCCTAGTAATTAGTTACTTTGAAAGTAACGAGTAACCTAATGTAACTGAGTTACTTTTTAAAGAAGTAACTAGTAATGTAACTAAGTTACTATTTTAAAGTAACTTACCCAACACTGCTCGTGAACAAGACCCTGAGATACTTGAACTCCTCCACTTGAGGCAGGACCTCTCTCCCAACCCGGAGTTGGCAATCCACCCTTTTCCGGTCACCATGGTCTCAGATGGATTGATGAAAGCTACAGATTTATTATATAAAGTTGACACAAAGAGTGTCACAGCTTGTGTAAAGATGCAGGCAGATTGGCAGGAAGCAGTTTCCAGATTTAAACCCATAAATTAAACTTCAAAACAAGACATCAACACGACTGGATCCATTGATGTCGACGGAGGATTGGAAAACAAAATACAGGCCAGAGACATAAAAACACAGAAAACTTTATCATAAAAAACAAAAAAATCAAGTGGTTTTAGTGTAAACCATGACCAGGTGGCAGGGGAGCAGCATGAACAACCTAAAATAAAAAGGTCAATGTGATCAAAACACATTCATTAAAAATAAAAAACAAGTTCAGAAAACCAAACCCATAGAGTCAAAGTGAGAGCTGATAGTTCAAGCAAAAATTAATAATTTCCACATTAATCTCTGGTGCTTTTACACTTTGTTTCTGCCTCGTTTACATGCTGCGATGACATCAGTGAAGTTCGTTCAGTTCACTTAATTAGCTGAGATCATCTGCTAAGACAGCTGTTACTTGTTTTACTTCTTACCCTAAAATCCATATTTCCAATTTATGAAATTAAACTTTCCTACAGAGGTCACGCATTTTCAAACGTCAGATTATACCAGTGTCCTACTGCAGGTGAGCTTTATTTTCTTCAATTAAATCCTAAAATCTAATTAGCTTTTTCATTCAAGTACAACAGTAATTTCCAAGAACCATTACACACACAGGACCGTACATATTAAAGGAAAGTGGCTCGTTTTTTAACACCCTCTTTAGTTTAGTTGACATAAACTCACATTTTGAAGTAGCAGCATTCTGTCGGGACGAAGGAGCATCCACTAACAGATGGCTGCAGCTGATGTAGAAAATATAACATTTTTCTCACGAGTGTGTTATGTAGTGAGGAGGCGTGGTGAATATCGCTATAAACAAATAAAAATTAAAAAACAATTCCTCCAAATAAAGCCAAATCTTTGGCAGAGAGCACTGACAGAATGGAGAGGCGAGGAAAAAAAAGAATCCTCTGATTTATTGTGACTGCTTCGATTTGGCCGCCGCTGATTAACGGTGTCCTTCTCTGGCACAACCTCGAGCGCCGCGTCGGAACGATGATTAAAAAGAATCAGCGAGGAGTGTAAAAGAAGGTGAAATAAATATGTCCCAGTTCGTTTTAATAAATGTGAATAATGTCATTCTTTGTTTTTCCTAGTTTTATCCAGTTGGTTTACCGCGCAGAGGGCATCTGATGAATATTAAAGATGTTTACTCAGGTTCTTTTGTCGGCGGAGGAGGCCCGCCATAATGACATGGTCGAGATTCTACTGTTGGAATAATTTGGCAAACAAAAGCTACTCATCAGAGCTTTTCAGTATCCATCAAACTGCTTAACGCCCAGGTGGGAATTAGAGCCAAACAAAAGGCGAGCTGATTTAGGCGGTTAGCGGGACGTGTTGTCGACTTCTTTATTAACCAGATGTCATCATGTTCTACACGGCGACGAGACACAAGACATTACCTCCATCACGAGCTGCCTCCTCAAGTCGTTACAGGCTGTTTAATCATGTGCCACAAACACAGCCACCCACACGCATGCTTTAAGAGACGTTTTGTTTTTTAAAGACACCCTATGTAACTTTTTTATATTTAAAATGATTTTTCTTGAGCCAGTATGTGCTAATGACCCTTTATATGGTTGATGAAAAGTCACTCTGCCTCATCTGCTGTTTGTGTTCAGGCATTTGCAACTTTAGAGTCTCCGGTCCAGTGCCCTGAAGTCTCACAACGTCATATATCTCGTGAGGGTTAGGCTAACCCAATGTGGCTAGCTGATTTGTTAGTGCCAGAGTGTTTTTAGCTCATGATTCCTGATTTTTTTCTATCTCTTCCTGCTTGAACACAGCTGATTTCTTTGAATGAGTGATGAACCGCTCCTGTAGAAAGCAATGAAGGCTGAGGAGACATTTCAACAATTAGATTTAGGTTAGGGTGACCAGACGTCCCGTTTTACCCGGGACAGTCCCATTTTTGAGTCATGTGTCCCGTGTCCCCGAGGATTTTTACAAACCCATTATATTGTCCCGTTTTTACCCAGCCTGTGTCCCGTTCGTCCCAATTTTAAACCAAAGAAATTGCTTACAGTGCAATTCTCTTTTTAAAAAATCAATATTTTAAAGTAAGTTAAGATAAAAAAGAAGTTTTATCAATGAAGGAAAAATAGTAGCAGAGAAACGCAGCCAGCGGAGTGAAGTCAGCCAGCGAGTCGACTCCTCCCCTCACGTATGTTCCGTGAGTCAGCCAGCTGCAGAACGTAAACAGAGTCGTGTGTGGAGCGATTTTAGCGCCACAAACAACAATAATGCAGTCTGTGACATCTGTTGGAAGACTGTGAGGTACTGCTGTAACACCACAAACCATAATAAATCACAAGACGGAGTCTGAAGACGTGATGAGGAGCTAGGAGATCTGTAGAGGAGGGACAGAGGAGCTGCTGCTAAACAAACATCCCTCTGGAGTCATTTGGTCCTACAGGCAGGAATGATCCAGGTACAAAGGGAGAGGATGTGGAGCTGATTGGTATAAAGTTTAAAGATTACAGACCAAGTGTTGTTCAAATAAAACTCTTAATGTTAAGTTTAACAATAAAAAGATTACAGGAAAATATTTGGGTTAGATAAATAACAGGATTGATCAAATATATCCCAGTCAGACTGTTAAAGTTGCATTATTAGCCTCAATCAGTCCATTTGTTTTGACTGATGTTAACTGAATATTTCATAATGTAGGTGTTGACTAATGAATGCAATTGTATCATTCATTTTTAATGATGTATTTTACTGGCAAAGCAACAAATGTGATTTAAAAATACAGTATTGTTTCTATAAAAATGTTGCACTAAAAAGATTACGAAAGAATGTTCTTATTTTGAATATATATGTTCAAATATTACTACTTTTACATTGTCCACAATAAAAAAAACCATTATAAGTCACCAGCAACGATACGTCAACCTTTCATTTTTGGTAAAATTTAAGTGTCCCAGTTTTTAGTTTTGAAAATCTGGTCACCCTACTAAGAGGAATGAAAAAAAAAACCTTTAAAGCTACAATCTATTTTTTCAGGACGCCGCATGTGGATCTTCATCAAGTTAAAGACATTACGTGTGCCAAACAGGAAGTGAAATGCTAGTGCATACGGTATTTTTCAACATAAAACTTTTAGCTACATTGCTAAAGTTACCACAATTTGAATATTTAAAAGACAAAGAAACAACATAAAACTTAATTATAACATTAAACTATATAAAAACGAAGTGTGCTTACCTATTGTAGAACAAGCCAAGTGAATAAATAATCCTCAACAAAAGTGCAAGGAGATGAGTCTAGCTTACAGCTGCTGTTTATAGACGTTCTTGTTATTGGGTGAACTCGCGTGAACCACCGAGATTTGGTGCTCCTGCAGAGGTAAAGTGACGGAGACGTTCCACAACAAAACTGCAGTCAGTGTGGGGCAGCCACAACCTCACAGCATCTGGAGTGAAGTAGCAGTAACGTTTTTAAAATGGACACTAGGGGGTGCTAAAAACAAGCCAAAACTGCATCGTATGTCTTTCACATCACCCCATGTTGAGTCTTTACTTAATCTTAAACTAAATCCTTCATTTTCTAACAAGAAAAAATAAGTTTTAAATAGAAACTTTCTATTTTTTAAAGCTCTCGGCAAAATCGGTACATGTTGACTTGAGCTAACAACTCTTCCCAGACTCTTGAGGAGTACTCACTCGCTCCCCACTGTACCGCTCAGATACACGCTTTATCCTTCTTATCCTCAGCAAATCAATACCTACCTCAGCTACTCAGGGAATCGGCTATCCACACACATCAACCGAGAAGTGATGCTTCAGAAGCACAAAGCTGAAATCCTCGTTAGAAATCTTTGCTTGCGCAAGCAGCTTCAGCAGCAGCGTGGTGTTATTTGAGCTTCTGAGGAAACAGCCGCAGCACGTCGCTACCCTCAGTGATAAAAAGCTGAGGTATTTAGGCTTTAATTTTTTTAGTTAAACAAACGTGTCGCTCAAGATGTCAAAAGTTATGTCTAAATATCAAATCTTTAGCTTTTTTTATTAGAAATAACTCATTTATTTTGTTTGTCTGATAATAAACAATTATTATGAGTTCCTTTAATGAAGGTCAGCAACATAATTGCACATCATTTAAATATTCTAAACAAACTGTTTACATTTCACATTTCTTTGCCAACACAGCAATATACTTTCAGGGTTCTTGTAATCATGACTATATGAATATTGATGTGGTGTCTCTCCAGGCACTTCATCTGAAAGAAATGGAAACGGGCCTTCAGCTTAGACAGATCTGCACAAACACAGCATGCTCATTAGGCACCAACAGGATAATAATACACACCTGTCTGCAGATGTAAAAGGTTAACATGTCTTCCCTGTTTAGAGTTATAGAAATACCCATTAAGATGTTTTGTGAAAGCATATAGACGAGGAGTCATAAACAGAACTGTTTGTTCAAAGTCCATTGATTAGTAATGATTCTAATATTTGTGACCAATTGATTTTTTTTTTTTGGGGGGGGGAATCAGCTTAAAAATAAGTTAAATTTGGGAAAAAATAAAATGTTAAAAAATAGAATGTATTTCCAATAACTGAGGCATCTAATGATCACCATTAATTTTATCTAATTACAAAATTCTCTTTAAATTAATCTTTGTTTTTTCTTCACCCATTTTGGGCAAATAAAGCAAAAGAAAAGGTGTGTTTTCAAGTTATTTTAAACAAGAGACAATAAAGAAATGGATTTGAGGAGTTTTTTAAATCTTTTATTTACAAGGGCCGAGACGACCTGAGTGGTACATTATGAATCATTCAGTGGGCTGGGTAGCTCAACCTTTGAAGCAGGTATGTACAAAGACAGTTGGGACGTGTTGCATCTGGGTTCAAGTTCCAAAGGTAAAGCTGAGAAATGGCATAGAAAAATCAAGTCATGTGATTTGATTTTTGAAAGAGTTTGGAAATTTGACCTGAGCCCAGCTTTCTTAAAGTCTCTGTCCAGACGAGACTCGAGGGTCTAAAGATTTATATATTTTTAAAGAGAAATCAAGGTAAACCTGCCCCATAATCACTTATCCTTTCTGCAGTCACACACATGTAACAACCTGGACTTCACATGTCAATGTCAAATAAAACGACTGAAAAAAGCTTCAACAATCAGAATCCATTTTTTAAAAATGCACCATGTGTTTTTTTGCCACTGAACCAGAGTTTTAGGAGACTAGTGGCATCATGTCTGGAGACTTTTCAGTTAAATGAGATAAATAAAAACAAGCTGTTTACCAACTTTTTGTTTCAAGGGACCTCAGAGGAAATGTCACACAATTTTTTACAGACGCCACAAAAAGACCTCGAGTGTAAATAAACATTTTTGAGACTAATAAATCTTTTTTCAGATTCGGCTCACTTCTCAGGAATCCCTTAGCAAAGTGAAATACTCATTTATGATGCACATATAAAATAAATACATGCATTTCCAAATATTGTTTATTTGCCCACTTAATGATAGAATTATAAAATCTCCATCCATTTTCATCAAGCATTTAATATATTTTTCCCTATTCTTGAGAGCATATTTGTCACTATAGCTTTTAAAAACAGGCTAAATACGGTATAACCTTACCACTTCATTTACAACCCTCCAAGTTGGAGACTATTTAAGTCAGAGCGTGTTCATATTAGCATATTTGGAGCCGACTCAGTGCAGAGTAGAAACCAGAACTCCTCTATTTTCCTATCGGCTGTCATTTCAAATCAAAATGTATCGAGGAAATTAGCTTCAAGCTTTGCTATTAGCTGTATGTTGTATGTATCCTAAAAGCAAAGGCCAGTAATGCTCTAAAGTTCTCTGCTCTTTAATTTTTAGCTAGGTGTAGCAAAAAATGGATGTTTGTTAATTTATTCTACCTCAGGGCACCACCAGTTAAAAAAAAAGAAAGAAAAGAAAAACAATTGATCAGTTTCTAAACCTGGAAGTTTGTTCTTGACCTTAGTAATTTACAGCATACAACAACAACTGACAGGATGCTTAAGTTACAAAAATTATTGTTAAATATTGATTAACACCACTTCAAACTGGCAATATGAGCAGCACAGAATTAAGAACAAGTGAAATGACCAACTTCAAATTTATAGGCAACATGATGCGTTATTGATTGAAGGCTTCAAATTAATTTAGTGCCATGGTGATAAGATTCTAACCAGGGAATTATTGGCAAATTCAGAATGATATGTTGCAAAACCTAATGGAATATTATCTAATGTGTCTTGTTTCTAACAAAAGAGATGGAGACAAATAATACATTTTAAAAAAGATCAAAATAAAAGTTGAACTTATTAGTTTGTTCATCAAACTGCATCATAATGAGAAGTAATAGCCACAAAAAGTAATTTTCTTCTCACTGAAAATTCTGGCTGTATCTATATGACTGAATTACAGGTAGTTTCATACCTGCTCTTATAGGTGAAAGGTGGTAGAAGTCTGTCTCAGACTTGAGGCTTTGTCAGGTGTCACCAGGAGTTCTGGGTTTGCTCACAGGAAGTCAGCAGCTCCTGAAGTCTATCAATGCAACTATTACACCTGAGCAGTGCCACAGGCTGATCGCCTCTATCTGGGGTGGCAGTGCCTCAGTAGGTAGAGCGTTCATCTGGCAAACGAAGGGTTGTTGGTTCAATCTCAATACTATCTGGGCAAGACACTTCACCCACCTTGCCTCCTGGTGGCGGTTGGTGGGTTTGGTGTTGACTGGTGGATGGCAGCTTCATCTTTGTGTCTACAATGTGACTTACTGCCATCAGCGTGTGAATCTTTGTATGAATGAGTGAATGACTGTAATGTAAAGCACTTTGGAGTCCATGACTTAGAAAAGCATCGTACAAGTGCCATTTATTGTTTACTATGCCAAACTGTTAGTTTATGCAAAAGGAGACCCAACCCAAGTATTGAGTTCTTAGAAATGAACAGACTGACATTTCTGTTCAAAATATCCTTTTTTTTATTGATCTGACAATTTCACTATCTGAAATGAGTGTCAAAACATATCGAACATTTTCATGATAATAAAATATGTTGAGATGTATCTGTATAATTTTATAGTGACAAACTATCGGAATGTATTTGGATGAACTTGGATCTATTCATCTTTTTTCCACCACTTAGTAAAGAGTGGGTTGTGGAGGTAGCAGGTCGAGGAGGAAAACCCAGACATCCTTCTCCTCTGTGACACTCCAGCTCCTCATCGGGATCATGGTGCATTTTCAATGCCAGAGAAGATACAAAATACAATCCCCCTGTTGAGATCTGGGTTTCCTCTGATTTGGATTAGCCCAGAAACCTGCAGACAACGGTGAGCAGGAGGTGTCTGAACCGCCTAATCTTATTTATTTTGATGAGGAGGAGCAGTGCTTCTACTCTGGACCTCCTTCAGCTGGTCCAGAACTCTGCAACGAGGCTCCTCACTGGAGCAAACAGAAAAGATCACATCACTCCTATTCTGAGGTCTCTGCACTGGTTACCTGTTAAATGTAGAGTTCATTTTAAAATCCTGACTCTAACTTTCAGGGCCCTACATGGTCAAGCTCCTCTTTATGTTACTGAACTGATAAAGCCGTACGCTCTAACCCGAGCTCTCAGGTCCACAGACCAGAATCTCCTAACAGTTCCAAGGACCAGATTTAAAAGTCGAGGTGATCGCTCCTTCCAGTCTGTTGCACCGCGACTTTGGAATGACCTTCCTTTAGTTTTACGCTGTATAGACAGTCTGGACTCCTTTAAAAAGCAGTTGAAGACCCAAATATTTAAAACTGCTTTTAAATAACTCTTTTATGTTCTCTTGTTGTTGTTTAATGATTTTGATTTGTAATGATATTTTTGTTTTTTTATTGATTTTATTTGTTTTCTTTTGATCATGTTTGGTTCTGTTTTGTGAAGCACTTTGTGATATTTTTCTGTGAAAGGTGCTATATAAATAAACTTTACTTACTTACCGTACTTTACTTACTCTGTGCTCCCCATAAGATGAAGCGTGTGTCTTGTGTGTAAGACTGAGCTCTGCCAGCCTACAGAAGAACCTCATTTTAAGGGTTAGGGACTTAGAAAGCTGCCTTTTTCTGGTCGAGAACCATGGTCTCAGACTTGGAGGTGCTGATCTTCATCCCAGCTGCTTCACACTCGGCTGCAAACCTCCCCAGCAAGAGGTGAAGGTCAGAGCCCACAGCGAGTATTTTACTTTTTGTCATTTTGAGAACTATGGCCTCGGAGAGGCTGATTCTCATCGGGTCCACTTCACATTCTGCTGCAACCTGCCACAGTGCATGCTCAAAATCATGATCTGAAGATACCAACAGAACTATGTCATCTGCAAAAGGTACATGAGACCCAAAGATACCCTCTTCTCCATGACTACACCTTGGATTCCTGTCTATGATTTAACATGATCATGGATAAGAGGCAGCAGGTGGAGTCTAACCCATTCTGGAAATCAGTTCAGTTTAGTGCAAAATTTACAAATGTTCTTCAAGAACTTAAGAAAAAGAAACATCTCCCAACATATGGAATTATAACTCCTGCACTTCTAAGACTTTATTTTTTAAAAGTTATAAAAAGTTTTAGATCCAAAGGTTTGGCTGAGGCATTCCCTAAAGGTTTGACCTCCTGCCACAGTCAACAACACTCACAACAGGAAGTGGCAACTTCTAATAATGGATTCGATTCATATAGAGCTTTTCAGTTTGTAAGACACTTTTGAGCTATCAAGGCCAGAAACTTTTACGAGTTTTATCCCTGCTTTTATATCAGAACATTATCTGCAGAACCCTGATGTTTGTCTCGTCTACCAGTACAGGTAATAACAGCTCTCACACAATCCTACGATCCCCTGATTTATTCACAACAACACAATAATGCTGCCTCCACTGAAGTGGCGCCTCGGTTCCTGTTTGCTGCAGCATTATTTTCCAGTGGAGATGCACCTCCTCATAGGTGTTAACAAAGGCAAATTTAAAAGCTTTTATGAACAGTGTCAGTGTCTAACACGCAAACAGCATTTTGGGTGCAGTTGCTGAACGTCGCTCCACTCCACCTGCTTCATCTTGCCTGGGAGATCTATAATTTGACATACCAGATATAAAATATTATACTTTTTTATTGTATATTACTACAGCTGCCACGATGTAAACAAAACTAAACATTTTTATTCTAAAAAAGATGCAGTAGTTTTAAGAAAACACACCACTGAGTCCATAACTTTTACAAGCGTCATCATTTTTATGACTTGACCAGCGAGCTTTATGTTCCCATAGCTGATGGTGACAGATAAACATCCAAAGCTCGCACTAGTAACTAATGAAAGCTGCGTTTTGTTGTTGAATCTCATCTCTTCCTGCTCTCTGAAGCCTGCTGAGGACAGACTGTACCAAATGATTATTCCTTCTTTATCGCGCTGCTTATTGCTTTCATTTCTTTTTTGGCAAGGAGAGTTTCCAAATAGGCTTTTTTTTCTTTCTCTATTGGATGACTGAAGGCAGTCAAGCCAATCCTGTGGAGGAGCTTCTGCTATGCAGCACTGCACTTCCAACAATCCAAACAGGGTCATGACTGGAGGGTATCTGCATGCTGTCTAACCAACGCTCCTCGCAGACTTTGTGTGTGTTGTGAGATCTGGGCAGCTGTCTGATGCCAATATAACAAGAGGTCACGCTGGATGATATAATGAACAGCAGGAAAGCTGTGCAGCCACTGTAATTAGTGTTTTATTACCAGGGTTGGGAATGTTACTTTAAAAAAGTAATTAGTTATAGTTACTCACTACTTGTTCCAAAAAGAACTGAGTTAGGTACAGAATTACTTTATAACAAAAGTAACTAGTTACCAGGGAAAATAATTTTTGCGTTACTATTTAAAAAAATAGTTGTGGTGTATCAAAGAATTAGGATTTTTTGAGCAGTTTTTATGAGTAAACTTAAAAGAACAAGAAACTCCTGGACTTAATGACACCTCACAAACACATTCTGACCTTTTACCTCAAAGAGTTTGAAGTAGTGGTTAAATCTCCACTTTGAAGATGACAACTTTTCATCCTAATGCTCCAGACTCGCCGTGCTGCATCGTCGACGCGCGTGTGTGCGCACGTACAGGCAGTTTGTGCGTGGAGACGGTGCGTTCAGAGTACACAGTCTATTTTATCAATTCATACCGTAATTGTCTGGTTATCATTTGCTCTGAGATTATGCTTGGAAGTTTGAGACGCTGCTGTCTCTGCTCTGTGTGAAAACAGCGAGAGTCGGGTGTGATCAGCTGATGAGGAAACGGGGCGGAGCGTGAGTGTGTGTGTGTGTGAGAGACGTATTGCTGCAGGAGTGACAGAGACCAGGAAACAGCTCTGTTCTGTTGTTTTTAACTGTTTTAGACTGTTTTTGGTGCGGCTACGGTCGACAGCAGCTCTCACTGTTCTAAATAAAGCTACGAGGACCGAACCTACGGACGCATTGTTGGAGAGAACATTATAAAAGTAACGCACCGCACTTCACACTCAGTAACGGTAACGGCGTCCTCATGACAGAAACGTTAATTAGTTAGATTAGTCCGTTACTGGTAAAAGAATGGAGTTACGTAGCGCCATTACGGTACTTTAAACGGCGTTATTCCCAACACTGAATATTACATAACATTATTTGTTTTTATTTGTGGGATATGAGCTTGATTTCTTACAGTAGAAATGACAGAGGGATATTAAGAAATATTTGTAAATAAAATCCAAATTGGGGCTGCATGGTGGCGCAGTTGGTTAGCACTGTTGCCTCGCAGCAAGGAGGTTGTGGGTTCGCGTCCCGGCTCTGCAGCCTCTCTGCGTGGAGTTTGCATGTTCTCCCCGTGCATGCGTGGGTTTCCTCCGGGTACTCCGGTTTCCTCCCACAGTCCAAAGACATGACTGTCAGGCTAATTGGGCTGGTAAATTGTCCTTAGGTGTGAGTGGGTGTGTGGTTGTTTGTCTCGTTCGTCTCTGTGTGGCCCTGCGATGGACTGGCGACCTGTCCAGGGTGTCCCCCGCCTCTCGCCCCTTGACCGCTGGAGATAGGCACCAGCTGCCCCGCGACCCTCTGTGGAGGAATAAGCGGCTACAGAAAATGGATGGATGGATGGAAAATCCAAATTGTCGGATGACAGGTTTTGCTTTGCAAGCACAAAAAAGCACAGTGAGCTTTGAATTTCACATATTTCTTTCTGATTATGGTAAATGGTAAAATGGCTTGTATTTATAGAGCGCTTTCTAGAGTGCTGAACACTCCCCAAAGCGCTGTACAACACGAACAGTCACTCACCCATTCACACACTGGTGGTGATAAACTACGTTGTAGTCTCAGCTGCCCTTGGACACTCTGACAGAGGCGGGGGCTGCCATGCACCGGCGCCCTTCCAAGTCCCTCTGACCACCACCAGTAGGCAAGGTGGGTGACGTGTCTAACCCAAGAACACAACGACTATCTAACCCAGCTGGAGCTGGGGATAGAGCCGGCGACCCTCCGGTTGCCAGACCGGCCACTCTAACAACTGAGCTAATGCCGCCCCCAAATAGGCAGTAATGTTGTAGAAAAGATACAGAAAAGGGAATTTATTTGCATTAACAGTGAACCAGCAGCTGTTTCTCTACTCTATATGGCAAACGTTAGCTTTCTAAACAAACATGCTTATAAAAAGTAATCACTTCACTGACATTGGCAATAAACCACCCTTATACTCTGCTTGGGACCAGCTTCACTCATTTTGACATTTACCAGCTTTAACCAATGTTAAAAGTTTTTTTTGTTTGTTTAAAATGTGTATTTCCAAAAGTGACCCAAAGTACACAAAAATGAAGTTCAAGCTACTATGCAGTAACTGGTCAGATTGGACCCATATCTAATTAATATGGTTACATTTCAACAGTGTGGGTTAAACCAGGGGAAATGATGGTCTAAGGTAAAAGAAGGCAATACATTGTGTGATATTAGATGATTTTCTCCAAAACTGAGTGGCATCAACTTCTCTAAAGTACACTCCTCCTATTCTCTGTCATGTCCTGCCCCTTTTTTGTTCAGTCTTGGGCTGCATCTCAATACTCGCACTTCCACCCTTGCGCCCCTGAGTTGCGCGTTCCCGCGGAGGTGCACAAGGACTTAGGGTGTCCCGATTCTCCTGGCTGTAGAATCCAGACCTTGGCCCCGCCCGCTTTTCCACCCTCGCTACGCACTTCGCCAAAGTCCGCATGGGTGCACACTTCAGCGAAGGGTATTACCTATAATTCCAAGTGCACTTCATTGAAGACAGTAGGGTGGAAGTGTGAGTATTGAGACGTGGCCTTGCTCGTCTGTTCCTCTGTGTTTTCCATGTTCTTCCTCCTGTGTCCTGCACTAATCCTCCACAGGTGTGTCTCGTCTCCCTGATCACCTCCCTCCCTATATGCTGTTCAGTCACTCCCTGTCGGTTCCATGTGTTTCCCTGAGTTGTCTTCAGCCAGCAATAAAGCTGTTTTTGGTTTCCCCTCACTGTTTCTTGCCTCCTTTCCTCTGCGCTTGGGTCCTGCACTACCCCAACCCTGACATTCTCAGAGACATAGATTAAAGTGCCCATGACATCGTTTTCCGTGTTTTCTGACTTATCTATCATGTTGCAATGCTGAGTTCTCACCTTAAACCTGCCAGAAAGAGCAAAAAACGGCGTCCATCGGTCTCCTAGTACAGCCAGTGAGAAGCTCTTCCAGATTTCAGACCCAGGTTTCAAACAGTTTTTTTCACTCCAGCCCGCTATGAGGTCACAGTGATCCGGACTTGCTTATATGGTCAATTCTCCGCCCACATGCACGTTCACGACAACTGGAGCGAGGCAGTGCCGCCACCATTGCCCATAGACCGTGTAGTGTTTAGTTTCAGTTTTGTTTTTCTTTCACGTGACAACACTGCCCCCTGCTGCAGCAGAAGTGTCAGGCTGCCAAATAAGGAGAAACCCAGCAGAACCGGAAGGCGGCGCTTTCTTCTGATCTCTGAGTTGCTCGTTAGGAAATAATTACAGTGTATTTTGAGTTATAATGGTGCAACGCTGATCTAGAGGCATCAAAGATTACACCTGTTTAATATAAAGTGATTTAAATATGGAGTCACAGGCACTTTAAGATAAATAATTCGGCATCTGCAACAAGAATCCAAAACCACAAATTTATAAGATAGAGCTAAAATGTAAAACGTATTGCCCAAAATCTAACAGACTTCAATTTCTTTCTATATTTCATTTTGCTACAATCTTTGACAAAATGCCTACATTTTTATATTATATTTGATACTGCTGTATTATATGACTGATCTGCTCATACATAATCAAACATGTCAAGTGGAATGACTGTAGATTATATTATCTCAGACAGACAACTTCTCTGACTGATTATTTGTTTGTCCTTCAGTCTCCACTTCACCTCTTTTATCAACATTCTTGTTATTGGGCTTTTTGAAGAAACTTCAGATACTCAGTTGCTGAGATAATATTTTTGAATGAAGCTAAGAAGGTCATGTGTTTGCAGGTTAGTATAGCAACCAGGATGTTTATGTTAAGTACGGTGGCCCAGACAACACAACAAGGGTGTTAAAGTGATAATATGCAACTTTTTCATATTTTTAATTCTTTTCCTTGAGCCAGTCTGTGCTAATATGACCCTTTACAGAGTTAATGAAAAGTCACTTAGCCCCATCTGGTGATTACAGCCGGAAATCCACGATTGCAAGATCACCGTCGCCGTCACGGTACCCAGGAAGTCACGTGTCTCACGAGGGTTAGGCTAACCCAAAGTGGCTAGCTGTTATGCTAGCGCTGGAGTGTTTTTAGCTCATGATTCCAGATTTTTTTCAATCTCTCCCTGCTTGAACACAGCTGATTTCTTTGAAAGAGTAAATAACCGCTCCAGTAGAAAGCTATGAAGGCTGAGGAGACATTTCAACAGGTAGATATTGGCGTTTAGAAGCTGAAACGATCTGGTAACTTGTTTAAAGCAGTAATTTAAAACGGACACCAGAGGGAGCCCAAAATAAGCAAAACTGCATACTATCACTTTAAACTAATAAATCATATGCTCACTCACTCACCACCAAGTGGTCATGGGTATGAATTGCAATTTGTCAAAATGACAGAGGGGCTTTAAAATTTTCTGTCACCGTAAAAAAAAGGTCAATGTTGGATAATGTTCTGTTGTGACCCCTGGTTTGTACTATGAACTCTGCAGATTTTTTTCCATTACACTGCAAAATGCACAACTATAAAAGGTCAAAGCACACTAGCCACACTCTTTCATGCTTTATTTTAATTATTTTGTTTTTTTTTTCACCTAAGCTTCAGAAAAAGCAGTAATTTAAAAATTGTGACAGAAATGGAAGAAAAAAGGTTAATTTTAATTTTATTCCCACATAAATCAACATGTTGTGGTTAGCAAATCTAAATTTTTCTGGTTAGTGATTTTAAGAAACGTGTGCTAATTACAGGGTCAGTGTGACAGAAAGACAAGTACTACGAAATAAAACAAGAATAAAACGTGAGGAGAAAAATAACAAGAAATCAAAAAACAAAATGTAAGTTTAACTTGTTTGTATTTCTTTTTTGTATTGTCATTATTTTTGAAGATCCCACAAAAATGGAATCCAAGCTGGAATAATTCATTGTTTGGTGTTAAAGAGATGTTTGTAAGAACAGCTGAAAAAAAAGGCAGAAATGTAAGATGTCTGTGGCAGAATGGAAGCTTGGAAGTAAAAAAGTAACAACAAAAAGGAAGGTTTTAAAATTTGCCAAATCAAAATCAAACAAGTTTTAAACAAGACCAGATTATGGCAAGATATAAGTGTTTGTTTACCACAGGTGCAAACAATGGTTTGGCAGCAAATAGCAGGGAAACCAGTGAAGATACTTATCGCCAGCCTGTTGGAAAGATTAGCTGCAGTTTTGTCAGGAAGAGGTGTGCACACAGCCAACAGGAAGAAAAAGCAGGACCAGAAAAAATAAACATGTCCAGCGTAAAGCATTACAGTGAAGGCCAAAGGACTGGAGAATTACTCAAATATGAGATGTCTTAAAGTTTGCTGCCTCCGTTTTTATGATGGGAGTTTGCATAAACTCTAGAATGTTATGTCTCTCTTTGACATTAAAATGACTGAATTCCAAACAGTTGTAAAGAAATCTGGCATCCCAGGAAGTTGAACAAGCATCAGGACTATCTTTACACTCAGTGACAAAAGAAGAGTTTTGACGGATTTGCTGGTATCAAGAAGGGCAGTAAAGAAGCCAACTTTCTTAAAAGAAAATGATCACGAACAAACTGATATGATGCAAAATGTCCATGGATTGGACGGCTGAGGACTGGGGAAATGTAATTTTCTCTGATTAATTCTCTTTGTGGTTATTTGGTCATTTAGAAAATTTGAGTGCTACATTAGTTCTGTGTCACACCAACAGTAAGGGAACTCGAGACTATTTATGCGAAGCCAAGAGAGTGGACTCACTCACAGTACATCTTCTGAACACAGACATGAATCAAAAACACCTAAACATCCTCCAAGAATAACCCACTAACATCCAAACTGTTCCATCTTGATGGAGCGCTGTACTATAAGGCTAAAATCGGAGCTACACCTGGGGAAAAAATAACCCAAACAGTGGGATCATGTCCAGGAAACTCTCCAGACCACAATCCCATTCTCAAAACTCATTCCGACAAACGTGATTATACCAAACTGAGCTGCCATCAGTCAGGATTTGGCCCAGAAGTTGATCGATAGAATGTCAGGTTAAACTGCAAGAGGTTCTAAAAAAGAAGGTCCAACACTGACTCTTTATATAAACTTAAAATATTCTTCAATGAAAGCCTTAGAACTTGTGAAATGCTTGTAATTGTACTTCAGTATAGATTGCAGATCATGAATAATGTCACCTTTATTTACACAGCACATATACACGAGCAAGAGAGCTTAAGCCAAAGTGCTTTACATAGACAACATGCAATAAACCAAATTAAAAGATAAAGCACTGGGATCTAAAAACTGAATAAAATAACAACACAATATGACCCAATAAAAGATAAAAACAATAAAATATTAATCACTCAATGCTAGGGAATTAAAATATGTCTTCAGCCTAGACTTAAACAGAACAGATGAGAAGAGTCCCTGATGTGAAGTTTCAAGAAGTTCCACAGACGAGCTGCAGCTGCAAAGGCCCTGTCTCCTCTTGTCTTGCATTTAGTGCAGGGAGTGTTTAAGGACCACTGACCGGAGGACCTGAGATCTCTGGATGGCTGACAGGGAACACACAAGTCAGATATAAATGCTGGTGCATTACTAAAAACCAACAATAACATTTTAAACAGGAATACAGGTGGGCAAACTGTTTCCTCATTTCTTTGCCACAAGGGTGACCAGCGTCATCCTTAGAAATAGGGTGAGGAGATCAGACATCTTGGAGGTGCTCCTCTACCACAACTTATCCTCCTCTAATCAATTTTCAAGTCAGACATTTTTTAGGACAGGTTTTTAGTTTCTGGACTTGAAATATTTTTTTTTTTACTGAAGGAAAAATTAATTCTAGACTAATAAAGCACATTTTCTGTAGCTGGGTGTTTGCATCTCTCCTCAATCTAATAATAACCTGTAGGCTGGTTCTGGTCCAGCAGTCTAGCAGCTACTAGTCAAGTCAGAATGGAAGAGGAGAGAAAAATAGAAACATCCAGTCGTTTATCAGTGAATCAAAACACCAAGAGATCCCAGTTTGTTGAAAAATATCTTTATAAAGCATCAAAAACCTGTAGACAGGTATAATAAATAATGGTAAAATTAATTGGTAATAATTTATGATTACATCATAATTACAGTTATGGCTTAATATTATGTAAGAATGTTTAGAAAATGTCAGACATCACAGCAAAAAAACTAACAAGCATTTTTTAAATGTCCCCCTCAGAAATGTCTCTCTAATATTTTACTGTTTAATGTGCCCCCCCCCCCCCCTGGGATTTTTGCCCCTGATGGTCTGGGCATCCTTGCTGGGGCTGCTGACATGACAGATTGTGGCAGATAAATATCAGGTTCAAGAAGCTTTACCCAGACTTCAACCTAATGCTGACTCCCCAGTTAGTGAGGTTGTCTGTAGAGATTTGATGTTGCTAGAGGAACTCATTCAGAATGAGCTAAAACAATACAAGTCAGACAAGCCAGAGTAGAAAACTTTGCACAGTATTGTGTTATTTGGTAGGAAAGCGAAAACTACACAGGTCTGTAATAATTTAGCTGATGTGTTGCTTGCAGCCTGGATGTCTCCAGCCCGGAGCATCAAGCAGAGCGGTATATTTGACACTTTTTTGGTGAACGCTCAGGCCTGCAGGTGTGTGAGCCACTGAGGACACGGACATGTCCTGAGAATCTGATGTTATAAAACAGACATTTAATCTATGAGAGCATCTTGTAGGGAAACTAAACTGAGATTATGCAAAATTACAATTAGAATCACGTCAATGAATAAACCTAATAAGACAGGTTATTTATGGTTTTCGTTTCTCAAGTCAACCTTTCAAATCTCACATCAAATAATAGAATGCCTTGAAGACGTATTTTTTTTATTAAAAATATAATTATTTCCCAAAATATAATTTAGAATTTACCCCTTTCCCTCTGCTTCCTCTCTCTATCTCAGATGACTTTAGTTCAATAAATTCTTGTTTGTTTTCTTCAGGTACTGCTGCCTCTGAAGAGTGTTTTTCTGACTGCTTCGGTTTAGTTCACAGAAATAAACAATAGAAAGAATGATGAGGATGGGCATTCTGTTTTAAATGCAATATCAAACGTTTTGGTGACATTTTTTGTGTCATTATTTCTGTTAGGACCATATTTTGGCTGTGGGCAGAGTTGAATAATAAAATATCAGTGATTCACATTCTAATGCACATGATTTCTTTCACTATATTCAGTCGGATGGAGGAGAAGAGCAGCAGGAACCGTCCACTGACCAGGTGAGATACAGATAAACCTGAAAGTTTAGGAAAGTTGTAAAAGTCGAGGCTTCAAGTCTGTCTGAATTTAAAATGTATTTCTCTTTCTTTCTTGTTCAAAACACAATGTGCATAAACTGAAAAATAGCATTATTAAAATAGCACATTCACTTTAGAGTGTGTAACACCTCAGCAATTAATATTCAAGGTACATCTGTTCTCATCTGCATAGTTTCCTTCAGAAGAAAAACACAACAGAGAAGCTGCAACATTAGATGAAATCAAAACAATAAATTAGGCTTTTCTCAGTCAGGTCAGACATTTTAATGCACCAGCTAAAAGATGTATTTGAAAATTATTTCTGGACAGAAATATTATATTTTGTATCAGCAATTATTATCTTTAAAGCAAGAACTGGGCAAAAACTAGGATTTTGTATTTAGATCTTTCACAAAAAATGACCATTTAAAGGGTTTTGAAAAACAAACATCTTACCTATTTGAACAACCTCAGTTTAGAGAAAAAGAGAGCAGTTCTAATTGGACTGACGTGCTAACAGCTAGTCTAATGAGCCCAAAATTTAATTAAATAACTGACTACTTAAAACAAACTTATGCTTTTTAAAACATTTCCATCATTGTTATTTATTAGTTAGGTATGTATTTATTTATTTACATTTATTTTCAAGCAAACAACCACAAGTAGCATGCAGCAGCAGCTAGCTGTTGCAATTTTGATGCAATCTTGTCTTCCAGGAATAATGTAACATTTTTTGTTGGAACAACATTGTAATGCAAAATTAATGAGACCCTAATCAGAAAGGACCCTTAAAAAAACAAGTAAAATGAAAAAACCTGACTCTACACACATCTCCTGGCACCTCTGACTGGTAGTAACAGTGAGGAATGTTGAATTCAGAAAATGTATTTGATTTGAACCATGTCCAATAATCAACATATCAGCAATACACATTCATGTAAATACACCAGAGGTAGTACATAACTGAAATGTTATCTGTAGTCCTATAGTAGGAACTAGGGATGCACCGATACCATGTTTTTGTACATGTTAAAGTTAACAATACCTGGAACGGATGCCAGTATCGGTATCGACCTGATACAAATACCATACACTCGTACTTGTTAAAGTTAACCAAAAATAGAACCTGTCTTCCAAATTATTACATTTTTTTGTGCAGTAGATGTATCGTACTCTGTATTGACAAATACTCAGATTCAAGTATCGGTATTGTATCGGTTAGAAAAAAGTGGCATTGGTGCATCCCTAGTAGGAATGTATAAACATACATATACATGTGTATGTAGTATATAAGAAGTGTGTATCAAATGATACATGTGGCCATAAATCCATATTTAAGCATCTAATCACATTTTTTTAAAGATCATTTGTCATGCATGCATTAATTGAATGTTTGCTTTCTTTACTTTTTTCTCTATGTCTCACCTTATTTAAGTAGGAGCATCAGGAGCTATGTGGGTTTTGCCTGTAGACATGTGCATGTGGAGGGACCTGAACAGCAGACCTACTGAAAGCTGCTTCACCACTTGTGCCACAAGCACTTCAGGGCTCTAATCACAGGAGGCTAAACCTTTGAAAATGGACATCAGGATGGAAATGGAGTCTGTGCTGACTGTAAATAAGCAGCTTCCAGTTCTTCAGAGACATGATGCACCTTCAGGCTTGCATAATCATGGACAAGGATTCATACTGACACAAGATAATGAGCCCAAACACACTTCATCTTTGATAGATGTATACATCATGATCGAGACAGCCTGCAAGTGTAACTTATATCACCGAGGGTTATCTCTTGAAGGCCAGAAAACTTTTATCATAACTGTTTTTTTTCTCTGAACTGTTCTACAGGCATTTACATCTTATCTGACAGAGTTTTTATATTATAGACCATTACTCTACAGCTGCAGCATTAATTGTATATGCGTTCCTCAAGGTTCTTTTCTGGGCCCAGTCCTGTTCTTATTATACATGATTCCTTTGGGGTTTTTAAATATGATTGCCAGTTTAATTGCTTTGCAGACAAAGTTCAGATCTGTTTACCTGAAACCTATCAGACTTTCTTCACAGCATAAAAACACGGGGAGAAACAAATCTGCAAGCCACCCTGACAGTTTCCTTAGGTCTCTGACACCTTAGTGTAACGTTAGACAGCTTATTTCAGCAGATAAATGATCAAAAAGTATCAACCAGGTTTGATGGCCAGAAAAAGTCCTACTACTTCCACAAAGATTTTGAAAGAAGTTCATATTTTCATCACAGCATTGCTTGGATTATTGTAATAACCTGTGTGCTGTTCTAGATCAGTCCTCCCTTCATCATCAAAGGTTCTACAATATGCTGCCACTTGTCTCTTGACTGAAACAAGCCGTGCAGCTTCACTTCTCTGGATTCTTGTCCATCACAAAGGTTATTTTGAGATCTTTTTATTAGTTTAGGACTTTTATTGATCTAAACCCAACCTATCTCTTACCTCACGTTCATCCACACCTCCAGCTACAATTATGGTTCCCAAAATTGGGGTCAAGACCCCACTGTGGGTAACAAAACATTAAGTTGCCGGTCTTGAGATGATTTCTAGAAATCAAATTAGGTGAATAAATAATTGCTAACAGTGTAAAATATGCAGGGTTGCAATGGATTGACACTTATTTTGTGGGATCAAAGTTGAAATGTTTGAAAGCTACTGATCTAGGACACCGAGGTCAAACAACCAGATAGTGTCCAGATGGTCCTGCAGTTGTCCCCCCAACTGTGGATCAGTCTACTACTAAACAAAAGATCAGAGACTTTAGGAATCTTCACTTCTGTTTACTATCATTTCACTCAAGTAGATCCTGACAGTTGATCACATGTAATGATCTTTGGTGTTATTCTTTACTAGTGTCACTCTTTATGTTTCAGGATATAATTTTTGCTATATGTTTGTATTTATAACTATAAATGAATTATTTTTTTAATCATTTGGTTGATTTGAGGTGGCTCAAATTTGACTATAAAAAAAACTAAATCTGATTTTTTGTTCTCCAGATAAAAGTACCACATGAAAAACACAGACTGGCGTTCAAAGTGGAAACAATACGAGAATGCTTCTTTCTCCACTGCCAGTGCATTAACAAAGTGTTAAATTCAGTTGTTTTTTTTAAACAAAATCCAGGCAGCAGGACACTGTTTTCCATTGTCCTGCCATTTGGTTTAGCAAGCTGGCCAAAGAAGGCTGCTCCAAGCTGCTCTGTGTGCAGAGCGGACACTCATTGTGCTGTGATGCTTTAAAATGAGGAATCTCCACTTTACGTTCCACCTTATCAATCCTTTAAAAACCATTTATACACACAGATACATTTACACTATTGTATAATTTTACAAAATATGTTTTGTTCCTTTTCTGTTAGTAAATTCCACTGTATTAAATGAGTACTTTGCTTGTAAATCCATAGTTGTTATCAAGTTCTGAAAGTCCACAACTTCACAATAGCAGCTGAACGTACCACCCACAGACGCAGAACAGCCTACATTTGTTTTATTTTATTTTTTTCTTTTTCATCCTACGCAGGGAAGCGTTGTCCCATTGCACAGAACTCTCAAGATTATGTTGCATCTGTTACATCTGTAACCTTGGCCAGAAAATTACAGATAAGTTGGAAAAAGACTGCAGCCTGACTGAGAATGTTCAGCTCTCCCGGAAAGCTGTGCACACATAGCATTTTTCTGAATTGGCAGGAGTAAAATGTTGAGACCTGGATAAATTTTACAAGCCTGGCAAAACCAACCTCCATGGCAACAAGATTCAAGGTCAACAAAAAAGAGAAAAAAATGATCTGTAACATGATTTGAGTCCCAGTATGACTAATTAGTCATAATATTTTACAGTCAGGCTCTGGCTGTTTGCTCATCTTAAAATAGCTTCTTTTTTTTAGCATATAGGCACAAATTCTCCTCTGTTTTGCAATTTGGGCCTTTTTTTAAAAAGCTTTTTGTGGAGACAATCTTCGACCTGGAGTGTTTTAACCAGATAAATTACTGTGAATCTTTTCTCTGTGTGGCATTTGTTGCAGCAGTTGTCATGGAAAGAGCCGGCTTTAGAGAACTGGAGCGAAGCCCAGCTCTCCCAATGCACGCTGCTTCCTGGGCATGAAAGCAGGTCTGAAGGTTAATTGCTACCAGATGTTCATCTTCACTAGTTTGTTAATCAAGTAAAACTATCAGTCTCCTGTAAGGTTCGAGCTCTGTAAGCCCATATTCACAGGCTCAAAGTGTAGGAATGATCGCATTATGATTAGTTTTATTTTGATTCTTGTTTTTTTTAGTTTACTCCTCCAACAGGTGAGAGTTTGCTTTGAATTAGATTTTAAGTTCATGGAAATTTAAATCATTTATCACATTAAAATCTCCAGCACTATTTTTTTGTTTGTTTTTGCAAATAAAAAAGCAAATTTTAATGTTGCATACTATTTTGATGTTTATCTTATTCAGTAGAATTTTTGATTTGCTTTATCTTTGAAACTCTGAAATCATATCAAAATATGCAGCTCAGTCAAAAATTGTGTGCTGATGTTTTTCTTACTACACAACAATTTTGGTTTTAAAATGTTTAAAACCCCAGGTGTTTTTAGAGCTCTAAAAGGCCATGTTCAGAGCAGAAGAATCATTCAAATATTAAGCAGAAAGTTACAATTAAAGGGACACTAGGTGGTTTTGGCTGGTTTTTAGCACCCTCTAGTGTCAGTTTTAAATCACTGTTGTAAAAACAAACCGTGACCACCATCACCAATGTTGTCTGTGTCTTCATCTCGTCTGTCCTGAGCAGGTTTTGAGGCGTACACATGGATTGCCCTAAAGTGTTACTGCTTCTCGTGAGATATGTGACTTTGTGAGACTTCAGGGCACCGGAACGGAGACTCTGAAGTTGCAACTGTGATGTTATAAACAGAAGCAGCAGGTGGGACTGAGTGACTTTTCATCATATTAGCATTTACTGGCTGAAGAAAAAGATTTAATAATATGGGAAAAGTTACATAGTGTGCCTTTAATGTGTCTGAACTGGCATGTGATGGTTTTGACTAATTGATTTTTAAAAATAAGTTCACCTCATGTGACGTTTTGCACTCAAACTTCTCAGCTGTTCTAAAGTTTTTGCAAACTAAGTCCTTTTATGGCCACATTCTGTATACATTAAAACCAGGCATTGCTGCCTTCTCTTACCCAGTGTGTCTGTTAAAGGGCCTGTGGTTTTCTATCAAATTCCTGCAGAGTACAGAATGTGAAACTTCCAAACTCTAATAGGATACATTATATTTCATTACAGCTCTGACTTTATCTCTCATCTCCTACATAAAACACTAGACACACTAACATTAACCAGATATCTTTGCTGCTTACGGTTCAGCGATTGTCTTTAATACAGTTTACAGATTTTGTACACAATGTTTAAGGCTTAATTTCTAATCTGTAATTCTGTCTCATTGTCTTATAAAGAACCCGGTTAGTGAGTGAGACACATGTTTGTTGTTTCCATGGTGATTCTAATGATCCACTGGCAGCAGCTTTAAACATTTCTATAGATTGCTTTACAGTCCTTATAAAGTTAAAACAAAATCTATGAGCATTTAGATCACTATTAAAGGAAGAAATGATTATTAGGCTTCATGGAAATGTTTTGGAATTCCAGATCTACATCCTCCAATATATTTTTTAATCTTCTGGTTTTGTTTTAATTTTTAATTCAGGCATCTGGAATGTAAATATGCTTTGATGACTAAAACACAATCATCTCTGCCTTCTAACAAGAAATTATGACGGTTTATCACTATTAAAGACACTTTCTGAACCTAAAATAAAATGTGCCAGATTGTGTGTGTGTGTGTGTGTGTGTGTGTGTCTGAAGGGGGAGATTTGGTTGGCAGTCAAAATGGTTTACACCCGCCAGCCTCTTTCACTTTCTTTGGAAAGTGTGCCACCACAGCTCTAAATCACGATGGCAGGCCTGATTGATAATGTTAAACGTCCATTCTAATTTATGTCTGCATGAAATAACAAAGCTGTGCAGTTTTAATTTAGAACTGGGAGAAACAACTTAATTTACTGCAAGCTCCACCAAATATTGTGGACGAATCCACAGTGGGAGCATGTTATCCTCTCTGTGTCAAATCAAATGAGAGTCACAGCTCACATGTTGGATTTCTATTTCTAGTGGACGAGGAATTTATACGGCACAGAAATCCCACACTTTAAAGGCATGAGGGAATAATTTATCAAGTGGGAGACATTTTTACACACCAGGGAGATGTATGAACAAATAACATCCCTGTTCTTTGTGTTAAATAGGTCCTCTGTAGGTTGCTATCATACCCATGACTTGCTAAGGGTTGCTATACTACACCATCTAATGTTCTGTTCCTCCCAGCTTTACATTTTTACCTTGTTTCTTTGTTATGTCAATGCTAGTTATAGAACAACCAGGGCTGCATCAAAGTGTTGTTAGAGTCCTGCTGAGATTCAATCCTGAACAGTGAAAACTATCATTATTATATATGACAAATAGAAGTCTTGCATCTGCAGCCCTAGAACACACTTATTCACTGAAAGCACCATCATATCACACCAAGCCACTCAGAGACCACACTGTTCTAGTTAGAACTCACGTTAAATTCAAATTAAATCGCTATCTGTCTCCTACTCCAACAACATGTGACCTATGAACACGGCTTCAGATGGAAAATGTTTAAAAGGAACATGAAAAGGCTCTTTTTTTAAAACTTCCATCCATCCACTGATTAGGTTACAGAGGTAACAGATCTAGAGGGGAGCCCAGTCATCCTTCTCCTCAGCAGCACTCTTTAGCTCCTACCAGGGCCCTCCCAGACCAGAGAGGATACTCCCTCAACAAAATTCTGGGTCTGTGCCAGAGTCTATAAATAGGATGTGTCCAGAAAACCTTCAGAGAAAGGTAACTAGCTTTGGTCCTCTAACCTCCCCTCTGACGATGGAGCCCTTCTCCTTACCTCTAAGGCTGTCTGAACACAGCTGCTGTCCTCTATGGAACACACTCAGTTCAGTTCATTGCATCTGGGATCTCATTGGTTTGATCCAAGTCACATGACTATAGGTGAGGGTTGGAATGCACCAAGAAATTGACAGACAGGAGCAATATTCTCATTTTTGTGAACAAATCTCTGATCCACTGATCTATCTTTGTTTCTATTTTAACACCAGTCATGAACAAGACACCAATATACTTAAATACTTCTGCTTTAGATACAGACTCACACCCAACCTGGAGGGAGCATTTGTTGAGAACCAAAGCCTCAAACATGGTGGAGCTGACTCTCATCCGAGTCATTTCACACTTGGCTGCAAACGGCCCCAGTGTGCAACGAAGGTCATGGCTTGAAAAAGACAACAAAACCAAAAACATCTGCAAACAGCAGAGTTGAGACCCCGAGGTTTCAAAACCATTCACCCTCCTCCCCAACTACCCATTGAGATCCTGTCCATGAACACCACAAATAGGATCAGAGGCGAGAGGCAGCCCTGGCAGAGTTCAACAAGTTTGGTTTTGTGCTGAGAATGCAGACTCAGCTCTTGCTTAGACTGTACAGGGACTAGATACTCCTTAAAAGTGACCCCATCATCCCATTCTCCCACATGAGCCCATAAAGTACCTCTGGGAACAGACACAAAAAGTCCACAAAACGTATTACCTTCCTCGCCTAATAAAACAGGATGTGAAAAAAACAAATGTCCCATTTCACCTTAGAAGAACAATACAGCAGCTGACAGTAAAAGCTGTATTTGAAATCTTTGTGGTTTCTCCTTGCTGCAGGATAATGCTGCACTTTATGTACACTGCTGAAGTGGGATTTGGGAACAAAAGTGCTATTTTGTACAAGAAAACATTATTCAAGTTACAACCAAGGAAATCCAACTTTTTGTGGTGTTTTTACTGATCTGTTTTTATTCAGGAATTGGAAACTCAGCAAGGCCAGTTGTCACTGGATGCAGCATAATGATGGCACAGTTTGAGAATGTGGAAGAAAATCTGCAAACAGCCACAGAACAATGCAGAAAATCAGGGAAATAAAGCATACAGTAGTTTAAGAAATGTTTCACAAGTTCTAGACAGTGTTCCTACAAGTAAATACATCCACACTTCCCCACAAGCTAAAGGTCGTACACACGGTGGGTGGATTTGTATACAAATTCAGAGTTTCAGCAAACTAAAATCAAATCAACTGTACCTGTTGAGAGGTAACATCAGCAAAAACAAAACCTTCCTACATGAGTCAGTCATGGTGTTTTGGTTTGCTTAGTTGTCTCTGACAGAACACGATAATGATAGAACAAAAATTATAAAATAAAAAATAATTGCATTAGTTATGTCTGTGAGATCCACTGAATCAAATCAGGTGATGGAACAGAACTACATTTAAAACATACATGATAGTGATCCTCGAGTACTGGGATTGGATGCCAATAAATTAGGTACACATATTTGATACTGAATAAAACTTAAAAAGAAAAAAAATGTAATTCGAAAGGAAGATAAAAATAACTGAACAGGCACAAAAATGTTATTTTTTAAAGACAAAACCCATTTGTTAAATTTATAACACAAACCTGAGGCTATGGGTCTGAAACAGAGACAGGTACCTTCAGGCTGGGAAAGAGTCTTTTCCCCGGGCAGAGGAGTTCAAGTCCCTTGGTGTTTTGTTCACAGGTAGAAGCAGGATGGAGCGAGTGATGGATTGAGACTTCAGAAAAGAGGGGATTATTTTATTCTGTTGTGGGAAAGAAGAAAGTCAAAGCTCTTGATTTCCTGGTCCATCTGCATTCTAACTATCACTGATGGTCAGACGATTTGGATCATTACTGAAACTAAAAGATCTCAGATAAAAGTGGTTAAACAAGCTTCCTCTGTAGGGTGGCTGGTCTCAGTCTTAGAGAAAAGGTGAGAGTCATCTGGGAGCAGGCCCGGCACCAGTGGGAATAAAGGAGGGGGCGTGTGACATATAATGGGGGGTGGATGGTCGGTGTTAGGGGGGAGGTGACAGAGCTTCACAGCTTCTCAGCTGATCACAAGCTGTAGCCTTCACACCGTGACGTAATGCACCGGTGTCCAGGCCGGATCATTCAGACGCGATCAATACGTCAATTACATTTTTTATATGTTCTGACGGCCTGGTACCAAATGACCACCGGACCGTTAACTTAGTTACTGTTAACTTCAACAGTTATTACTCTTAATGTAGCCATTTCAACTGGCATCAAACTGAAATTCTGATAATAAAAACATTCACTCAAAACAATATGATAGTCCTTAAATCAACTTATACATTTAATTTTGATCCATCCTACCTTTATTCAGTAGAGCTGCTGTTTTCTCATGGCTGATAAGTTCAATCTCCTCAGAAGGCGATCGTTCCACTCAACTTTAAATCTTCCAGTGAGATCTTTTTCAAAAGCCAGCTTGATCAGGTTAGTTTGTGCCTGTGCAGCATTCTGAGTCTGTGTTCAGAATACACTTCCCTCAGTGTAGAAAAGGAGTGTTCACAGCTGTGGAGGCCCCAAATGTCAAAGCCAGTTTTAATACAGTACGGACCACAGGCTGGTATCAGAACCCCGGTATAGTTAGAGAGAAGCTGACAACACTGTGTTTCAGCACCATGGACAGCTCACCTACGTCCAGAAAACCGACGAGGAACTCTGACTCTTTCATCTCTGTTTTGTTCAATCCAGTAATGGTTTCACCTTCTCACAGCCCACAAACCATACAACATACAGGATGCTAGCTACTAAATCTCCAACTTTAACAAGAATATGAGATGATGTTAAAAATGTAGTTGTTCAGTTTGAAACATGTGCATTTGTTAATTCAAATTTTCTTATTTTTCATTTTGTATGGTTAAAAAAACTAAATGAAAATGTCAGAAATAGATAAAAATATTTCTACTGTTAAAAGTTATTTTAAAAATCTTGACAGGAGCGTGGTAGTTCACTTGGGGGGGGCGTCAACGCCCCCATACGCCGGGCCTGTCTGGGAGGGAGCTCAGAGTAGAGTCGCTGATCCTCCTCATCAAAAGAAGTCAGATGAGGTGGTTCAGGCTGCCTTAGGATTAGGACACCCCCTAGTGGGAATGTCCAAATCCCTGGACTCCTCAGTAATTTGAGGAGCTGGAGTATGTCTCTGGGGAGAAGGATGTGTGTGATCCAGCCCTGGATAAGCACAAGTGGATGGATGGATGGATAGATGGATGTTTATTTCTAAACATTCCTGAGACTGAATGTTAAGGCTGTAATGGTTTTATTTTTGCTCAGACTGTTTGGTAATATTCTATTTTTAAATTCCACAGTTTAACAAATAAAGGTGGGAATCATTTTATTTGCGACTTATGTGAAATATTTATTTACATCTACTTGTTTTTCTTTTTTAAGTGTCAGTTGACAACCTTTCTCATTATATATTAATTGATAAATCATGAAATAAGCATCACCCTGGAGCTTACAGACATATACAGTATTTCAACTATAGCATCAACCTGTTTCAGTCTGTCCAATAAAAAACATTTTTAAAGGCTATTTTATGTAAATGTTTCATGTACGTTTCATATATTCATGCAGAAATAAGTGTGGGTATTTGTGTTAATTTTTCATGCCATTAAGACCTGCAGAACATCTCGGTGCTGTAATACCTGAGGAGTTCGTTCTACTAAAACTGTTTCACCTTTAATCATGTATTCACTCTTATCTATAATTTAGCCTAAACAATCTTCATTAAATGATGCTATTAAAATGTACTGTTTAGTTTTGCAGAGTGCAGCTTTGCTAAATCCTGGAGGGACATCTCGGTTTTCCCAAAGTTCAAAACACAGATCAACTGCTTTAACTCCAGTTCTAAAAGTGGGACCAAAAGTTCATCACTCTGGGAGTTTTAGGCCAGTAAGGATTAATATCCTTCCCTCGGAAGCTGCGTGAATACAGACCTAGAGCTTACATGATCCTGCATGAGGGCAAGTGGTTGAAGTGTTGCGTCATCATCTTAAAACCAGATTACTGTATCTGCAGGATTAACCAGACTTCTACAAAACTCAGTTGTTGAAGGCACTGTGAATAAACGGAGGATTTACAAAAAGACAAAAGTTTGTTTCAAGGCAGGCCTTTAGGAAACTTCACAAATTATAACTGACTACAGATCAAGACTAACCTTGCAGGTTTCCAATCATCACCTGACAGAAGTAGCCAATGGCGCTTCATGGAGTGAGCAGGAGAAACTGCTGCGTGCTCTAAACAGGGATTTGAGGATTAACTCTCTTTTATGTGGGAAGATAAAAGACAGGATGGATTAGAAGAGAAATGATTAATCTTGACTTGTGCATGGACAAAGACCAATAAATATTCAATTATAATCCTCCAGTCTATAATCAAGATAACAAATGCCAAAACAGAACTTGGAGTTGGCGGCGAAAAGAGGAGGGAAAAGAGAGATAAAAATCAAACTGAAACATTATGAAAACTCCAGCTTTATGGTTGTTCTGCTGTGATTAATATTGTAGCTGAGCATTAGACATTCAGAATAAATATAGTTACAGAAGATCAAGACAATATGGACAGTATGTTGTCTTCTCCTGGAGGAGCGGAGTGTAAAACAAGTAAATGTTATTGAAAAATTGGTATTGGACACCAGTACATACTGACTGCCCACTCACCACCTGTTGCTCATACCGTATGTGTCATTTGGTGTGTTGGCAATAATCTTATTTAACAGTTATTTTCTATACCTGTTTGGTCTTGTAGGTCGCAGGAGGCTGGTGTCAGTGGATAAGAAGTGGGGAACACCTGGACTGGTCACCAGTACATCACAGGGTCATATAAAGAAAACACTCACTCATACGTATACGACATCTGTTCATGAATTTCACCAATGAGGGTCAATAAAGGTTATTCTATTCTAAACAAAAATATTTCCTCCATCTTCCATTGTTGAACAGTGAAGTCAAAACATATCAAGGTTTTAGGTGCTGCTGTGTTGTATTGTACTTTGGAACCAGGATGGGGTTGAAAGTCTCACCTATACATTCATGGTGTTTACTAAGCTTCAAATAACTAATAAAACTACAGCATGAATCAACACCTGGACAGATGATCTGAGGTATAAATTTACTTTTGTTTATGGAGGAAGTGGGACGTCAAACTCATATTCCAGCCAGCCAATAGAGGGTGTTTGTTTCATTTTACCTACAACTTCCTCATTATGTCAAAATACTCCATTTAGATTTTATACATGTTGATGCCCATAGGACCAATTTTGAGTCAAGTCATTTAATGGTAACTGTTTTGTTACATTCTCATTTTGTAAGTCCATTTAGATCAAAGCGTCTGCCACATGCATTAACATAGACATGGTGTGCATGTTCTTGAACTGAGAGAGCACTTGGTTAAAACTTGTGCACATGAAAAAATATGCAAACTCTGCACAAAAAAGTGCCAGCCGTTTGAACCTGCAACCTTCTTGTTGTAAAACCACAGTGTCAAAAAATGTTTTTAGGAGAAAATAGTTTTAAGAAATGTACAGATGAACAGAATGATTCAGTACTGAGTTAGTTGGTGTGGCAACTTGAAGGGATTGTTCAGGCCTGCTACAGTAAGGTGCAATTTGGTTAGTTTTAAGAATCAGTTTTAAGCAGATTACCAAGCTAATAGCTAATCATAGAAAGTTCAGGACCAAGGTGCACTCCTTAAAGCCGCACTCTGGATTATTTCAGCAAGAGAGCAGTTTTTGAATCTAGCGTCCAAAGGCTCCTCCTCAAAACATCTCGACACGCGCGTCCGGTCGCGTGTGCGCGCGTGCACACGGCGCATATACGTTGCGGGCATAAAGTGTACAGCTCAGTGTGTAGGGTTTAATCACTCACAGTTCACAATCTTATTCCAACAACACTACGAGGGTCTGATGAGCCCTCTCTGTCCCTGCTGCTTCTGATATTAGCTCTGTTAGCAGAGAGCTGCTGCTGGACTCTGAAGCTGAACTTGACTCGGCCCTGGATGAACTTTCTGACCAAAATAAACGCATAATCCTGTCAAGCCTTGCCATTCTGTGAGGTGAAAGGTTTAAAAATAAAAATAAGTCTGTCTTTAGCTGGGAAATGGGTAGGTTTTTAGTAGAAATGAGCTGTGAGGCTGAGACGCAAACAGAGAAACACACGGAGCGTCCTGTACGACAGCGCCCCCTACTGGTACAGGTTTGGTCAATGCGCGTGCATGTTGAGAGAATGCAGAAATTTGAATTTCATTGGCTGAAAAATGTCGTCGGCAAGAAATAATGGAAAGGGGGCTCTAGGAGGAAGGAGGGTCTTCATCAGAATGACAGATGTTGTGGAACTCAACCCATAGATCATAGTTTAATAATAATGATAATAATAAATTTAACTTATATTGCACTTTATATTTCGCAATCTCAAAGTGCTACAGAGGAGAAGGTTAAAATAGCTGGGTCAACGT
>SSNR01000022.1:2410873-2427016 GCA_006937965.1 Callopanchax toddi | reverse complement strand
TTTTCACTCCAGCCCGCTATGAGGTCATAGTGATCCGGACTTGCTTATATGGTAAATTCTCCGCCCACATGCACGTTCACGACACCTGGAGCGAGGAGAACGCGAGTGCTGCAGCCGCCATTGACCATAGACCGTGTAGTGTTTAAGTTTCAGTTTCGTTTCTCTTTCACGCGACGGCACTGCCCCCTACTGCAGCAGAAGTGTCAGGCTGCCAAATAAGGAGAAACCCAGCAGAACCGGAAGGCGGCGCTTTCTTCTGATCTCTGAGTTGCTCGTTAGGAAATAATTACAGCGTATTTTGAGTTATAATGGTGCAACGCTAATCTAGAGGCATCAAAGATTACACCTGTTTAATATAAAGTGATTTAAATATCGAGCCATGGGCCTTTAAAAAATGATCATACTGATTTAAACAAACATTTCATGAATCTAACCTGCTGTAAATTTCACAACACACATCAGTTCTAAAGCTATTTACAGTAAATGTACAGCCAGGTTAGGAATCTGTAGCATTTCTGGTTTAGATGAAATTACATCTTATATCATAATGAAAAAATATCTTAAACAAAAAGCACTGTAAAGGTTTAGAAAATAACATTAGTTTTAAATGAGCTAAAATGTTAGGAATGGGTTTAAATAGGCAGTAATCTACCTCTAGCACTAACTGGACTAGATGTTAGCTTGTCAGAACTAATCTTTATTTCTCTAAACAGAGGTCATTCAAATTGTTGCTACCAATAAGTAAAATAAATATTGATCATAATACATTATAATATCGATATCATATATCATAAAATACTGATCATCATTTTATTTTACTTGTTTAAATTAATTTGGAACTAAAGGAACCAATTGGTTATACAATATTTTAAGAGGGTCAGTAGAAATAAAAACTCCAAAAATAACTGTGAAGGGAAGCAATAGAGTAGCATGAACTGACACTCTCGTGGTTACTTGAGTCTGAGTCATATCATTCAGTCTGAGTAATGAGAACGAGGAGCAGAGAAAACTTCAGCATACCAACAAGCTGGAGTTGATATGTTGGTAAATTAAACCGGGAACTCTTGTGATGCGGTCATTAGAGGACACTGGTGACATTGTTCGAGGCAGCAAATTGAAACGGGCTCTAATGAACAAACGGTTTAGAAATGACATCACCAGAATGACTCAGGAAGTTAATAATCGAGGTGCAGAGACCAAAGCAGGTAATGATTATTTATTTAATTATTGACCTACACGTTCTAGAGGTGAAGCTATATTCCTATTAAGAAACGCTGATAAAGAAACGTGTTTCTTTTGCCATCTGAGACGGCTAAAGCTGTTTGGCCAAGAGAAGTTAAGAGAAAGACTCGTCCTCTGAATACCCAAAAAGAAAACGATGAAATGAGAACAGATAACCAATTAGTGAGATGAAGAGAGGAGGGGGCAAAAGCCTCCCAAGACCGTTTACGGGACGCCCGGGGTTCCTGCTGCCTCCAATTTACAAGTAATGTGGAAGAGACGTTCCAAGACATGCTCATCCACGTTGCTGCAATGGACCCCTGTTGGCACAAAACAATCCCTTGCTGAGGAAGATTAGGTGTCAATGGAGAATTGAATTTCAGTCTGGCTTCTCATTTGCTTTTTTTGTTAATTCTCCTGTCTTTGTCTGACTCATTGTGATTCACAAGTTGACTCAAGCAACTAAATAAAAGTGTCTGGAGGGAGAAAATAGTTCTGGTTGCTTTGGAGATGGAAGAAGACTTTCCGGTAAGTAAAAACCTTCCTGGAGCTGCTGTAATTGCTGAAAAATTGTACTCCTTTAAATCAATATGAACACCAGAGAGAGATTGTTCCAGTGTTCTGAAGCAGGGTTCTCATCCGGTCAATTAATATCATACCTGCTGTAGCATTTTGAATGACTTCAGGCAGGAGAACTACAGTCAAAGTTAGCTCAGATTTAAAACTGAAGAACTGTGTTGGCAAAAAAAAAAGATCTGTTTTTAAAATTGTGTTGCTGCTTCTTCAATAAAAAAAACATTTGCAAAACGTGCTAACTGGCCCTTAAAGTGATACTCAGACCCTATTAAACCTCTAGGTTGCAGGTGGCAGATGGAGGAGAAGGATAGAACATGGTGTCTGAAGGAACCTCTATGAGTGCCTTTTGTCTCACATTTCATCCTCAGCAGTGGCAGAACATTGTCATTGCATAGAGGGACCCAATCAGTGGCATCGCTGTCCTCATGATCGCCGACAGTTTATGAATACTTCAGCCTGTACTGTAACTTTAACAGCTGTGAGTAATGACATCATTGTGCTCAGTTAAAAAATAGAATAAACCACATGGGAAAAGGGAAAAAAGAAAAGTGAAACTAAAGCCTTCAGTGGTGTTCTGACCTTTCTGCTTCAAAGCCACTGATCCCAATCCCAGTCGCACACAAAAACCACAAAAGTCTCTTTATTAAAAGTCCTCATTAATTCACATGAAATTTTACATCACCTTGTTCACTCCTACCAGTGCGTGTGGATGTGTTGCTATATCCAGGAAGTATAATATATTTAAAACCCCCTCTAAACAGCTCATTAGTGACCTTTTCTGATGTTGGATAGTTTGACATTTTATTGAACTTGCTGTCAAATGGTAACATTGACATGAAAACACAAATGTGAAGGCAACGATGGACCTCAAGTGACATATGGACATGATATCCTTTCTATAAAGGACAGAAGCACCCTAAAGGGGACTTTCTGAAAAAGTGGGAGGAACATGCAGAGGAGGATGGGGGGAGGAAAAAAAAAGCTTGTAACTGATATCGGTGGCAGGGAGTGTGAGACTGATAGTATTTAAGAATCGCTCAGGCATCAGACCATTCACCTCTAATGTCAGAGGTGATTACACACTAATTGAAGTAATCTAGTGCTGCTGCTAATCACAGTTAAAGAGTTCACCCTTTTATCACTTTGGATTGGACATCACGACTTGATGACCCTGGCACCTTTAAATCAAGATGCATGTCTAAAATTAAAAAAGGGAGGGGTGGACTGATACTATAGATCTATACAACTCTCAAGGGCATTTAGCTCTCAGCTTTCATACAAGGTATACTCTTGTTGTTTTTTTAGATAAAGTATATTAAGTTAAAATACCATTACAACGTAGGTCATGTAGTGAAGGTGAAGGATGTTTTCTAGTGAATACACAGAGCAGGTAGACAAAGCTAGGTCATTTTTTCTTTTCATTTTTGTACCATCTTAACTCATTCTTTCACCCAGTCTCCTGGCAGGTGGTTAGCCATCAAGCTGCCTAACCTTTTGGCTGTTTGTGATGCTTCCATGTTGTTCAGACGGCGATTATTGTCTGGTTCCTACTCTGTGGGAATTGGCCCCTTTTGAGAATCCTTGGTGGTCAGCACTTTCTGGTCAATAGGTCCCATAGCCGATGGTTTATTTGTGCTCTGAGCCATTCACGCAGCGCACTTAGTTCTTTATCTAGTAGGTGTGAATCATGTCAATAGCCTGGCGCGGTCTTCATACTTGAGGCTCCGTCTTGGATCGCTGCCACTGTGATGGCCACTGATTCTTGTTCCGGCAGACTGCTGAGTTCAGCTCTCAGATCCACTAACCATGGGATGTTATTGTTATGTGATGCCTCTTTTTGCTTCTGTATGCTTCTCCAGTGCTGTTCAGTCGCAGCGCTGGGTGGTCTATTGTCGTTTTATTACCCTGCCACTGAGAGCACACTTTGGATGGTTCAGTGGAGAATATCTTGTTTACTCTCATGGCTTTTGCTTCCTTAGCTTACCTTCCCAGGCGTGAAGCCAGAGCTGTGAATCCATGTCTGACAGACTCCAGTATGGACAGTTTGTTGGCTTGCACTTTTTCATGGTCTCTTGATTGTAACATGTAGCCTTACCTTCTAGTGGAGGATGCTGCTTCTTATGGCTTAGGGCGGACATCAAAAATATGAGATGATCTTAGTATAGTCTGCAGCTTTGCTCTAGTAGATTATGAGTCCAGAAAGTCCTATCAGCTGTGATTGTGTCAGTTGCCATTGTCCTTATGGTTTGTTAGTGGGGATTGGAGCCCATTTGGATGTTAGGGATGTAACCCCTCCCCCCCCGACCTGTAAGCCTGGCTCTCCCTTGTTGCTCTTTACCAGAAGTGGAATTTGGCGATCTAAGGCAAAGCTAAGGCAAGCATCCCTACAGCCCATTGTTTTAGCTTACTTTTGTTAATTGCTACATGCTACATTACCTGCAAGATTAGTTTACAGTTGAAGTTATTTTGTAGCAAATTAATTCTAACGATTTTTTTCAAGAGCAATAAGTTAGGCTGACCAAATGTCCTTTTTTCCCCAGACATGTCCTCTTTTCACGTTCTGTCTGGGGCGTTTTACAGATTAATGAAAACGTCCAGGTTTCATCATTTTTCACTGGAAATAGGCATTTACTTAAATTAACTGGTGCGAATAAAGCAGTCCATCTTGCGTGTGATGTCATCCCTCTCACAGACAGAATGGGTCATGGTGTTTCATTTACAATGTATTTTCAGATACTACTTCAAAAGATTTTCCTGAACTAGTTGTCAGTAGATGGTAGAGGTTAAGATGTTGGTCTCGCAACTGGATGATCAAAGGTTTGAATCCCTCTCTGGCTGGGTTACATTGGGTACTTTTGTACTTGTTGACTTGTGAAAGCCTATCTAAAGGTTGTTACCCACACAGAAACTGCAAATAGGTTTAAGTCTTCTGTAATTAAACAGTATACGTATTACAGTCGAGTTTCAGCGTCCTTTTTTTCGAAAATCAAAATATGGTTACTCTAAATAAGTCCTTGGTTCACTTGAACTGTAGTTATGGAAGTTCAATGTTTCTGTGATAGTAACATTTCAAGATGGCTTAATGTTTTTTTTTTATCTTTGAGAGAATGTTTGAATGTTTATTTGCTATTTGCATGAGAGATATGCACAATTTTACTCTTGTTAGTCAAACGTCCCCAAAACAAAAGAGGAACATTTTTGAATTCCAGGAGCTTTCTTCTTACCCACAATCAGTATTTTAGATCTCTCAAAAGAAATTTTCTCCATGCAGAACAAATGAAATCACTTATTATGTGTATTTGAGTATATTCACATCCACATAATCAGAAGTAATAGTTTATTTAAATCTAAAATACAGGGGTTTAGTTTTTCTAAGACAAACTTCTACTTATTAGATATCTAATATACGTAGTTTAAACTGATTCAATTTTATGTTAACCTGTTTAATGTTGGAATGACATCATATCCTGTTCTTAATAGATACCCAGTATATTATGGGATATATTTATAATCACACTGTTGATTCTCATTATGTCAGTACTATACCTGGTGTGAGTACCACACATCAATGCCTGGTTCTTACTTGTGCACCTCATTGAACAAATGATGTGAGTAGTTCCAGTTACCCATCATGTCCTAGTCCTCCTACATATGATGTGCACCTTGTTATTTGTATGTTGTTCAAGCTGACATGGCTTCAGCAGTGTGGCGTTGTGTGTATAATATATTTTGAAGGTAGTGCTAACTGAGAGAGAGAAACAGGAAAATGCAAACTTAATTGTAACCTTGGTTCAGCTCAAAGCTAGCAGTTTAAGTGGACCACTCTGAGTGAAGAAAGGAGAAATCATGTATTATTTTTTCCTGTGATGAGTTGCTGTGTGAACAGGAAATAGGGGTTTGCCGGTCAGCCTGACTCCTTTACTCACAGTAACCCCAATTCACAATATTGTTACACTGAAGGTCAGACTGAGCACCAACACAAAATGAAGGGCAGACAACCAAACAATGAGCATCTGAAAAAGGCAGGGAAATGAATGAAGAGAGACAAAGTGGAGGTATATATATATATATATATATATATATATATATATATATATATATATATATATATATATATATATGTGTGTGTGTGTGTGTGTGTGTGTGTGTGTTATCCCGTTACGTAAAAACTAATTTTCAAAAAGAGTGCATCAGGTCACACCCTGCTCTTTTAACTTGTTCAACGTTTTGGACCAGAAACCTTGGAGAACAAGAGGCTGTCTCTCCTTGACAGGCTGAATATATACCACCTACTTCCTGCCCGCTCCCCGTGCTCGCTGCTCTTTACTCCATGTCCTCGGTTTCTGCAGTTTCCAATAGCAACCAGCTGAAGTAAAAGGGATTTTTGAGTTGACACATTATTATGAAAGACATCTTTTCTCCCTTTCCGCTGCATCCTGGCTCTGTAGATCATTGTGGAAGATGGTGTACATTTGTTCTCTCAAGCTCACTGAGTTTCTCGGAGAGGAAAGAGCTCTGCGGGTGGAGGAAAAGGAGAGGGGAGGGCAGACTGTTGCACATGTCTGTTGCCATGGGGATTCTGGCGCAGTGACTATGCAGTAATGTGGCTGCGGGAACGGAGGATTTGTTTTTGCAAGAGAGGTTCGGCGAAAAAAAAAGGGGGGGGGGTAGTGAGCATGAGTTGGAGCTTCAGTCCCCAATTATGTGAAGGGGCATTTATTTTAAAAAGAGAGTTAGCGAGGCTTTACTCAGAGCAAGGTGCTGCCTCTGAGACCTTTGATGTTTTCATACTACCTCAGCGTCCAGATTAAATTAGGGCCACCACCACGAGTGGTTAGGAGAAAAATCCATTTCAGTAAGGGGGAACAATGGAGAGCTAATGGAGGCTTCATAATTGCATGTTCCCAAGATAAACGTGTTAATCAAATACAAGGCTTGCATAGAAAACAGTCATTTACTGTTCGAGAAGAGGAAGTCACTCAGAATATTGGCGGTATAATCACTGGAACAGATGAATTAATTCTAATTAATGGTAAATAAACTCTCTCATTAATACGGAAGTTACAAAATTCACCAACTAGGCCTCTGCAAAATTGAAAACGGCTTTTATATTTTTTGCTTAATTTAACACTAAAAGTTTGAATTATTTTTGTGTAAGTAGTCCATGGAGCTTATTTAAATGTCAGATAGGACGCAAACATTTTGAATATCATTATAAAACAACTCGGTGCAGCTCTTCAACATGAGCAGCACATTCCAAACTGTTTTCCAAAATTTAAAATAAAAGGGCATTTATATTCCCCTTAGTGTCATATTAGTCTGCCGTAGCCAGAGGCAGAACTAATAGAGAATTTAGTGCCAAACAATATTCTACGGCTGCCTGAGGAACTAAAGCATAAGCAGAATCAGATATGAGATTTTTAAACACATATTTGTCCGTGGCATATTTAAACCCAATTAAGCAAGCTGGGTATTTTTTTGACAAGTTATGCTGTTAATACTTAAGCAAATATTACATCAATTCCCAGATCGTCCTAAAGTCTGTCTGCGCTGAACTGATTAATGAATGTATAACTTTCTACCAAATTTCTCTCTCGGTAAATTAAAGCGTGTTTACTTGCATGCTGTCAGCGCCGTGCAGACTCAGATTTTGTTATTTTATTTACTCTGAGGTCCCCCTGCAGGTTTCGAGTACCGGTGTGTTTAATCTCTCGGAGCTGCAGTAAATTAAAGTCAGGTTTACTATCGTTGACAACATCTTTGAAACAGTTGGCACACCTGGAAAATGTGTGTTTGTGTGTGTGTGGGTGGGGTGGGGGGGTGGGGGGGGCAAAATCATACAGAGGCTTGAGAAACATAAAAGGATTTTACACAAATCTGCCAGTTTTAGTTTAACACAACTTTAGTTTACAATGGTGGAAACAAAGGTTAAACAGCAGGTTTGTTTAAATTGCAGGTAGACTTTGTTGCCCACTTTTATCCATTAATGTTCTTGCCTTTTTCAGTGTGTGTGTTTGTAACATTTTTCATAACCTACAGAAAAGATTTTAATTAAACTTTGAAAAATTAATGGTCTTGACCCAGAAAAGTTAGAATGCCTTCTCTGGGTCAGGGATTAGTTCCTGCCCCAAGTAAAGGAGTTTAAGTATCGTGGGGTCTTGTTCACAAATGAGGGGAAAATGGAGCGGGAGACTGATAGGTAGATTGGCGCTGTACCCGTCTGTCGTGGTGAAGAGAAAGTGGAGTCAAAAGGTGAAGCTCTTTATTTATCGATTTACATATACCTTCATCTATGGTCACGAGCTTTGGGTAAGGACCGAAAGAACGAGATCACGGATACAAGCTGCCAAAATGTGTTTCCGCCGCAGGGTGTCTGGGCTTTCCTTAGAGATAGGGTGGGGAGCTTGATCATCTGGGAGGGGCTCAGAGTAGATCTGCTGTTCCTTTGCATTGAGAGGAGCCAGTTGAGGTGGCTTTGGCATCTGGTAAGGATGCCTCCTGGACACCTCCCTGGTGAGGTGTTCTGGCCACGTCCAACTGGGAGGAGACCTAAAGGAAGACCCAGGACATGCTCGAAGGACTATGTTTCTCTGCTGACCTGGGAGCGCCTTACACACACAGAAATGAAAGTACAGAATTGTACCTTTTCTGTTGTCACTGGAGTGGTACCCTCAAAGGTACCATTTTGTACTTTAACAAGGGATACAAATTTGTACACTTGTAGTTTGTACCTTTTACTAGTCAAACTTTAGGGGTATACCCCTTAGGGTACATATTTGTACCCCTTAGAATACAACCCCCCAGTTAAAGGTACAAAATTTTACTTTTGAGGGTACCACCCCGGTGACGACAAAAGGAACAATTCTGTACTTTCATTTCTGACTAGATTCCCTCGGAGGAGCTGGCTGAAGTGGCTGGAGAGTGGGTGGCCTGGGCTTCTCTACTTAGGCCCCCCTTACTCATTGCGTGGCTCGGGAGCCGCATGCGGCTCGTCAAGCCTTAATTGGTGGCTCACGTGTTTGCTAACAAAATAACAGCCAATACATTTTTAAAAGTATGCTACATAAATGTACAATTAACACTAAACTACAAACTTGCAAACAGCTAAATTATATATATTTTTCTTTTACCATAACTAACTTGTTTCCAAAAACAGCCTAATCTAATATCTGGCAACCCAGGACGCTTACGGTAGCACTGGCTCATCACTGGCTCATTTGACCGCAGTGAACTCTAAGCACCCACAGGATTAGCATTAGCACCAGCAGCAAACACAGGTCGGTAAAACTATAAACATAATACTCAGAGATTGACATTAAATGTGGCTGACAGATATTTAAACGATCTAAGCCACAGATTATTATGGGTGTGTTTTTACACATTTCTCATCTTTTATACTTACTTTTATAACTTTCCTGCAGCATTAAACGGGAGACGTGTCCGTCACAAAACAATGCCCGGCTGGAAACTCGGACAAAATATTAGTTCCACCCATGTAAATTATTAATAAAAAAATAGATTTTGAGCTTTAATTATATATATATATATATATATATATATATATATATATATACACACACACACACACACACACACACACACACACACACACACACACACACACACACACACACACACACACACGTGGATGATTTGGTGTATTGTTGTAAAAGTGAGGCTCTCCCCTTGACTTTGCACTGTCAAATGTGGCTCTTGTGAAAAAATTAGTGAGGATCACTGACTTAGGCTGTTGCCCATCCTCAGATAAGCAGAGGAAAATAGAAGGATGGATGGATGGGATGGGTAAATGGATATAAAGAAATTTAATTGAACGCACATAATTGTTTGACCTTTTTGAGTCAATCCAAACCAACGTTTTCACCACCTCCAAATGACCTTAGAAAAGAAAAAGTGCTATAATTCAGTCAATTATACAAATATTGAGCTACAACCAGATGTTTTAGTAGCCAAGAGTTATCCCCATCATATACTTTGTGCAACATCCATGCCTAAAATATTCCCACTGACTGTTGGGAGTCAACCTTGTCTGAGTGTTAGCAAAATATCTCATGAGCCACTGGATGGATTTTAACGAACCTCTAAGGAAGTAATCATTAGATGAAAATCTACAACTAATTAACTTTTGCAGATAATCTAAATCAAGATGGCTACCACAGTCAACTGACTTTAGCAAATGCAAACATTCATTTTAAAGACATTGAGCTAAAATTCTCGTGGAGTCAGTCACAAAGCATTCTTCAATTGTTGCATAGGTATTATAGGAATTTGTGTGCTGAGCAGCCTGATGTAGAATACTGTATCAGGAGAATTATACTGATATAAATGTTGTTGTACTGCATACAAAACACATTCAGATGTGTAGGTTCCAAGGTTTTGTGAGCTCATTGACATCATTCTGCATTCAAACTTTCGAAGAAATTTGGACGGCAGAGAAAAATAAATTGTGTATTGAAAAATGTTGCTAAGGCAGCAAAGCATCCTATAAAACAGCAAGAAAACACTTATTTTAGTTTAACAGAAAAGGCAATCTCAGCTTCTGTCTTACACACCAAGCTCTAACCAGTCAGCACAAACTACTCAAAGATTTATTCAGGTTGCACCCCTTTCTTGATCACTAGCTATGCTTTTAGTGTGCTTTTAATTCTTACAAAATGTTGAATTCCATTAGCAGGTACTAAAATACTACCAAAGCAGGTCTCTGGGGTGCAAACTGCAAATGAGGCAGTGCTCATCTTAGCAAATTTGTAGCTGAAATTCAAACACTTTCCCCTAAGCAACTGTGATTTAAAATGGCAAGATGTGACAAATATAGCACATTTTAGGACAAACAACCCTGGTTCTAACCCACAAGAAGGAAGCTTCTTATCTACTTCAGAAACAACTTTTTTTTAAAACTTCCTTGCTCAGTCAGCAGTAAAGAGAAGCTGCAAGAGTCGCTGTAAACTGCTCGTATATCCATAGCGTCGCCCTTGTGATGAGTTAGGAGGTCCTAGTGGGTAAGAATGTTTGAGAAATGCTGCCATTTCTTCCTGTTTCTCGGCTTTAACACTGCACAGGTAAATATGGCTGCAATCATAGCAAAACTGTTTGGACGGTGAAGATTTTAGATAAAGATGTGGTTATGAAATTATGATTTTATAGAAGCAGAAGTGTAACTTATGACATGCTAGAGAATCTTGTTCCCCTTATCAGAATGACTTTGGATTTGTTAATGAAAAAAAAACCCACATACCTTTGCTTTAGGCTGGAACATTTAGGGAAAAAACTGTCATTTTTCTTTGCTCGATAGCAAATCTTTGGATGTCAGAAGTGGTTCAGCTAAGGTAAAAGCACTCGGAAACAAACTCACACTTTTACAGTTTTTATTCAAAATATTTTCCACTGGAAAATATGAGCGATGAACAAAAAGAACAGGACGTGCTATTAACGTCACTGAAAAGTCAAATCATGAGTCATGTTTGTAATCAGAGTAATTGGAAGTCAAATAAACAAACACACACACACACACACACACACACACACACACACACACACACACACACACACACACACACACACACACCACAAAAAACCACTAAACAGTGTTTTGATTGAGAAAAACATGAACTGTGAAATGTAAAGATGAAAAAGGCTTTAAAACATTTTTTTGTTTTGTCATTTAGGAAAATAATATTTTCTTCTTCCTTTCTTCTTTTTTAATTACCTTCATTTTTTCTTTTTCTTTCATCTTTTTTCATTTATTGTTCTTTGATTTATTTGATTTATTCTTATTTCTTTGAAGAGTTTTCCTTTTATCTCTTGTTTTATTTTCACCCTTTGCCTGAGCTCTTTTATCTTTCCTTTGTATTCTTTTCTTTTATCTCAGACCTTTTTTCATCTTTTTTATTTTCTTTCATCTATTTTGTTTTTTTCATCTTTCTCTTTCTTATCAGTCATCTTTGATTCTAAGTCCTGGTTCCGCCTTCAGTCAGTGAGCATCAGTGTCTCAGTTAAAAACTCCACGATCACAAACAGACATACGTAGAATGGCAGGGAACAAAGGACCACTGCCTCTAAAGCACTAGACTCCAGTTTACTGAATGGACGTGGGACATTATAAAGACAAGCTACAGCAGAATGGACTCATGTTGGATCTTTGAGAAAGTGCTGCATGCTCTGCTTTCCCGCCACTCAAATGAAAGTTTAAACATAAAGAATCAGTTGCTGGTTCCCAATTTGTTCTGATGCCTGGGTCCAGTCCAATCAGTTTTCTAGAAGGATGTGCTGAAGAGGAGAAGCAATCTAACACAGAGGTTCTGCCAAGGGCTCGTCTCGGAGAAACACCTAAACGCCAGCTTTTACATTAAAAACAAACACAGCAAAAATCTAAACTAGGATTGTGATGTCACAGGATGTCATTCAAAACTAAGAAAATTAGGAAAGCTTTAAAATACTAGAATCCAAAGCATTAAATGAGTTGAATAGTTGTCAGCTCTAGAAAGAGTTGTTAGCTTGCAGTGCTAAAGATAAAAGTTTGAACCTCTACACTTTGTATATTGTGTCAGTTGGTTCATATAGGTGCAGTCACACATGGCATGCACACCTATTGTTGGAGATAAAAAGGAACTCTACACCCTTTAGTCTGTTTATCACTGGATCTTGGACTTGAACTCAATGATCCGACTGCAGTTTATTTCTCTCTGCTTGAACTGGAAATGTCACTGTGTAATTTTAGACTTCCTGTCAAAAAGACAGACAATATGTGTCTGCATTAAGACCCTATCAAACTAACCACAGGAGTCCCTCAAGAATGTGTGCTCAGTCCCTTAATCTGCTGAAAAAATTAGTTTGTGAAAGGACAAAACAATAAAAAGCAGCAATAACAAAAAACTATTGCTTAACGGCAACAAAACAAAAAGGTTGATTGTGAATGTTAAGGTCTGTAAACACTAGCACCTCCCCTAAGAAAAGTCAAGGTTTATGAGAGTCTGTATCACTGGGGGACACTCTTGAGGGTACTTTCACTGCTCATGAACTAAAAATGTCAACAATTCTTCAACCCTTAGCAGGACAAAACAGCCACAGTGAGTAAATACATAATACATGATACAGTCATAGGCACACTGAGGGAACAATGTCTTACCAAAAAAAGCTTTGACACATGCCAGACAATCACTCCTCCGCTGAGCTGCCACCTCCTGCCTTGTTCTTTACCACTTCTAGCTGTTCCTAGCTGCCCCATTATCATTTTCAGCTCATCAGATCAATGACTGGCTTCAGCAGGGATATTGTCTCCAGCCATAAGTACACAGCCTCTGCCAACTGACTGTGCCTTTTTTAACTGCAACATAAAACCAAACTCTATGGGACTTGGATCAGACCCGTCTCCTTGTGGGAGTCGTTTTAACCAAATATAATTAATTATTTAGTGGGGGGAAAGCTAGAACGTTTCTTGCTGTAAATGGCCTGACCACACACAAACATATACATGCATCCTTCCCAGACAATAAAAATAAAAAGCTAAAGAGTTTGAAGCATACGGCTTGCAGAGGGAGCAGCTGTGGACTGACAAGAACATCAATACACTGTAACGTCTTTACAAAGCAAGTAGCTGCTTCCTGATGTATTGAGATCTAAAATATTCTATTTTGAAACTATAAAAACATATCTGACACTAAAGGCATTTCAGACTGCGCTAAGCAGTGAATCTGGCTTTTGCACTTTCTTTGCTGGAGGTTGTTTGATCTATAAATCTCAATCACTAGATTTGTAATGAAGCACTTTACTGACATGCACTCAGTTTCTTTCTCTTTTACGACTTTGTTTAAAGCATAGATTGAATGCTCACTCCATAGAGAAGTAATGGCAGAGGTGCTGTTTAAAAGTTGCTTTTGGTTAACCCAGTGGTTATAACTCCAAAATCAGATTCATTTACTTTAGTCAGTTTATCTTGTTCTCTTCATCTTCCCACAGTTACAGTCTGTTTATGAGGCTGTGGTCAAAGTATCATCAAAGCATAAACGTTAGAGCAATTGTAAAATGATGAGTGCTTATTCATGTTTTTGATACTTCAAGTGATGTGAGGTTGGTACTTCTGGGTAGAAATCACTTGCAAAATGTCAAAGCTTGATCATGATGCAACTATGAATATTCATCATGAACATAAATAGCCACAATGGACTAGCTCTTTGAACAAGGTTAGCTTTACCTCTTTTTATTGAAAGCTCATTTAGGGTGAAATAACTTCCAATATCAATGAAAAGCCCAGCACTCAAAAACAGCATTTTACGTTATCAACACTGTGAGTGTAGTTTGATCACATAATGGCTGCGGCTCGACTTTTGCAAACAACCTCACAAGTGTTGGGAGACCTTGATTCAAATGCTGCTGGAGACATTTTCACATAGTTTCAAAGAAGTGTGTGATAATAGTTTTCCTTGGAGCCCATCCAAGTCCACATCAACTCAAGTGAGACAATAAAAAAGAGAGAAAAAGATTACTCAAATATCACGGAAGTCTAAAAACAAACACTGCTCTGACTGCAGCAGGAGAAAACGTGTTTGCTTTTGTTCTGATTTAAACATGTTTTATTGAAAGAAAGAAGAAGGAATATATCCCAACAAGGATTATATGTTAGAGTGTGTTGACTTTAAATATGTTTCTATATCAACCCACAAAGATTCAAAACGGATACATTTGACTGTATTGATTCATGTTTTTAAATTCTTCATTATTTCAATTTTTACTCTTGAGTCAAAATTTCTGGGTTGCAAGTCATAAAAATCAATTCTGACTCAAAACCTTGAAGATTTTTGACCAACCTCAAAGTTTAAATCCATTGTTGTGGTCTTGTGTGCAGAAAAAAAGGTGATATCTGCAGTGATAAAGTATTGATTTTTATTTTTATCAGTTTCTATAAACTATAATTACCTGAAGGCCTTCTAATACTCAGCTCATTGTGGTTTTGACCCCCACCCTCCCTTCTTGTCAAACTCAATCCTTACCCCTTTTTGTCATCTTTTTTTCCCTTCTTGTCCCTTTTCATCATTTGTATCCAACTCTTTTCAAGTTGGCTGCACTTTGCTCATCTTCATCAAAGTTACTCCATAGGGCAATGCAGAGCGGGCCCGAGTCAGATCCAGTTCCACACTCCTGTATCCAGTCAGATTCACCTCCATCACAGAACAAAGAAACTGGTGATGTAACATCTCTTATTCCATTGTTGAAAACCTTACCGGGTGCTGCCATATTGAAGTTTTGAATCTAGAGTCTGTACACTCAGCATGTGGGGCTGACTGACTACTACAGTGTGTTTGTTTGAGCATGGAATTGATTTATCTGAAAAATGATTTGAACAAAATGCAGCAAGATCTATGTGAACCAACAAGTGTTTACACCCGGAAGAGAAATTATCTGAGATGAATTTGCATTTTTTAAGACAATATTTCATTCATTTACATAGACAGGGCAAACTATAGGGATCACCAGCTCCAGTCCTTGAGGGCTACCATCCTGCAAGTTTTCCTTTTTTTTTTTTTTTTGCTTCAGCACACCTGATCCAAAGTACTTAACCTACTCACCACGCTGAGCTCTGCAGACGTCTGTTGATTACTTATTATTTGAATATGGTGTTTTGTAGTAAAGTAACAGCTAAAATCTGTAGGCTGGTTACCTAAACAACCAGCCACTAGGGGGCACTTGTTTTATTTCAGCTCCATCTTCCAGTTTGGATGTCAGGTTTATATTTATGTCATTGAGTTTCATGCTGGAAGGACGAGGGAAGGTTCTAGGATGGACAGGATATTTGCCCACTGAGACTCCATGCTGAGTCTCCTTCTTCCTAAGATTCCAAAGATTCCTTAAATGAGACTCAATTTTCATATTTGCCCATTCTCATTACCATAACCCTAAATAAACCTGTAAAGTCAAATTGTGTTCTGATCCTTGAAGCCCAATGCTGCTCTGGTATGAAACTGGAACGAGGTAAACTTAGGTGTCATTATTCCCAGATCCAAGCTCTGAGGCAAAAGGAAAGCAGCATTAGTCATAAACATCTTTTGTTTAATTACTTGGTTTCATCTATATTCATTTAGTTTGATTGTGAGGAAATGAAGCACCCAAAGCAAGCCCTGCAGGATCTTATAACAAAATCAGAGAGAAAATCCAAACATTTGCCCTCTGAATGATACATTCATCAAATGCAAATTATTGTTTTGCCCATTGTGAGTGAAAAGTACAGTTTTTATGTGCAAACACCTGACAGATGAATTACTTTGCACCTCAATCCATAATGACATACTAAACGCCTTGGGCAATTATTAGAAGCAACTTAGGTTTAGAAAAAAA
>SSNR01000022.1:2326288-2410779 GCA_006937965.1 Callopanchax toddi | reverse complement strand
CTGACAACCCACATCAACAAATCTCCTGCATGTTTTATCAGAACACCCCCAAAAAATCCCAAACTGGAATTTATTTGCTTCACTACTGTCAAAAATATTACATTTAATCTTCAAGCAAGTTTCAAATGCAACAGACTATTTAGGTTTACCATTTCTGATCTGACACATGTCACTGAGGAGGGATTTAGTTGGCGCATTACCTTGTAGTGCCCTTGCAGATCACAAGCATAAAAAACTCCCTAAAAGAAAAACTGATACCTGTCACGCCTGCAGTACATTTTTGTCACCGTGAAGAAATAAGTGTTTAGATGAGTTTAAATAAACAGTTAAATAGCTAAGTTGCTGAAGCGTTATCAAAGGAATTAGGGAGGAAGCAAACAGGATCAATATTGTGGGCCTTTACCCATTTTAAACATTTAGCCTTCTGATTGGAGAAAGAACTCTGGAGATGCATAATGTGTCGGTAATGAAGCCAATTAAAACTTTCCATCAAAGTCTCTTCTGAGACTTTGATCTAGAAACTGTTTAGTTAAACTTTGTTTTTTAAACCATGAGAGTAAATTACACAGCTTGTGTTTTTGACCTATAAAGAGCCTATGAGTTACTTTCACTGTCAGCTCAACACTGAGGACATCACAGACAATAAACATATGTCATCCCCATGGAGGCGATCCTTTGGGAGGCCAAAGCTAATCGCCTTTACAGTTTTACCTCTCTAGAACAGATGTAATAGACTTGGGAATTTCGGCTTTGTCCCTGAGACAAAGATAATCTGTCTGCGGAGCCCAGAGTTTGGAATCATCTTCACAAATGTACCCTCAGCTGCCTTCAGGGAATGCTCTAATACATCAGCATATTATTTTAAAGTCTTAATAAGTGCTGTGGATGACAGTTTTGGGTTTGGGTTATAAGCTTTTAGTCTCTGGGCTGTTTTGGTGATGTTCATTAACATTTATTAACCTAACTAGATGAGCTGGACAACAACCAGCCTTCTTCAACTTTACAGACATCATACTAAATTTAAAACCATTTTAAGGTAACATGCAAACACAACATTTAGTGAGATACATCCTCTGTGGTTAGAATATTTGAGTCTGTAAAAGGTGATGGAGTTGATTCCTTTGGCTCAATAAAGTGTATGGTATGGTATGGTATGGTATGGTATGGTATGGTATGGTATGGTATTAGCCTAGTATACTAGACCATCAGTTCTGCTCTGCAGAAATTTGGTCTAGCCACGCTCATTGGAACCTCTGCAGCCCACTGATTGGTCCGGTCAGTCTTGTCCTGGGCCAATCACAACACCTAAACGGGTTGGAGGGCGGGATTAGCCGATGACGTCAGCGCTCCGGCTGAATTTAAACAACATGGCGGCAGCTTGGGAAGCGTTTGTTTAAAACGTCTTCATTATGAACTTTGAATGATTTAGATTTGGGCTTTTCTTTAAGACGTGAACAGATAGAGGCACCAAAGTCTTTTATTTTGAAAGAGGATTTATTGGCCACTTTGCCAACGGGATACGGTAAAAGTTTAATCTACCAGTTGTTTCCGGTTGTTGCTAAATGGCTCTAGCGCTATCCAATAGCATGTGAAGATGGTTTGATTGACAATTGTTGGTCCCGCCCCTATGAATGAGTCATTTCAGTGGACCGTGGCCAGACTATATATCTACATATATATTATTTGTATTATATCCTATTATAATGTATCATATCTAATGTTATATTCTTTTATATTGTGCCATATCCTGCATCCTATCCCATCCTATCATGTATCAGGGTTAGTCAGTTAGCTCTGCCAAAGGTCCATATCTGCATATATGACCTAGTCCTGGTCCACGATGATGCACGAGCACCACCGAGTGGCTGTTGCGGGAGCGAGACACGCTCAGAACCCAACCACCTCCCCTAGACGGAGCTTTGGACCATGCATGATTCGGCGCTGCTTACAGGGGAGCATGCCATGGCAGCCCCATGGCAGCCCCTCGATAGCACTCGCATGTATCCCTAGACATGCCCCCTTCACCTGGACTGAGGACCAGGACCTGGATTTGCTGCGTGACCTGGACAGAACCAGCGCTGGGTCCAGATCTAGAATGCAGCCCTCCTGTTTTTGACCTCTGTCATATGATACCATATCGTTTCGTTTAATATCATATATCATATCAAACATCATATTTTGCTCATATATCATATAATTAATATACCGTATTGACCCAAATATAGGACGACCCCAATTATAAGACGACCCCCCCCCCTTTCCAAGACTAATCTTCAGAAAAAACTAAATTCACTTTTAAAAGAAACTATTTATATTGAAATTTTGAGAAAGTCATTTAAATAATATCGTAATTACAGACCTTTAATATTTGCCTATTAATGCAATCACAAAGATCTGTAATACATATTCTAGCATGTGTAGGGTTCTGTCAGGAAAGACACTAGAGATACTGAACAAAAACTGAGCAAAAAAATATATAATTGTTGTGCAAGCTGTCAGAATTTTGCTCATGACATGTCAAATCATAGGTCTGCATGAGGCTTTTACTCACAGAGTCCTCTGATCAGCTGTGCTCACACAGTCGTCCCGTCTCCTCCCACAGAACGTCATCGTCATGATGCGCCATCTTTGGACATTTCACTCCATAACTCCATATTTCCTGGTTGCTTGACAGCTGTTTGATGCCTCTGCTGCATTGACCACCATTATCTTAAAATTAGCGTTGAAACTCTGCCTCAGTTGTCTGTTAACTCGCCCCACTTTTAATCCAGTCTGCTCCAGAGGGCGCCGGCTTTACAAAATGCGGCCGCCCTCTGCTGTTGCAGTTGTGTAATGACCCCAAACAACTAGACCCCGATTATAAGATGACCCCACATTTTCACATTGTGTTCAATGAAAAAACCTCATCTTATATTTGGGCCAATACGGTAATTCATATTTCATACCTCATAGCTCACGTCACATTTTAGGGCTGCAGTACCTCAATCATCTGGCAACATAATGGTTGTCGGTTTGATCCCAGCTCCTGCCTGGTCACTTTGTTTTTGTGTCTTTTGTCTACTGATGTAGTGCACCATCAGAGTGTGAGTGAGTGTGTGCATAAATAACGAATCCTTTGCAAAGTGCTTTGGGTTCATGAAAAGCACTTCTGTATATAAATACATTATTGTTCTGTATAACATCATAACATTTATCATTCTATTATATTCTATCATATTATTTATCATGTAGTATTATACTATATCAAATTGTATAGCATTTCCTATCCATATCTTTCATTAAATCAATTTGTATCATATTGTTAGTATATCTTATTGTATCATGTATCACATTATCCTGTTTTATCACATCATATGGTATCATGTCCTATCTTGTATCATAACATTTTATATCGTATCCTATTGCATCCCATTCCATTTTACAATACATTTTTATAGGTTACATGGCAGTGATCAAATTTATTATAGGGTGTATTTTCATCATTTTTCTATCCAGACATTCAGGATAACCTGCAAAGCAGCAGCATGTTCAGATCTAAAAGATTGGGTAATGCAGTGGCTGATGGGTGGTTTTTATGAGTTCGTGCTTGATGGATGGGAGGCGACATAAAAGATTTTTAAAAAGATACCCCCTGGGATCTCTTTCTACTCATAAAAATAAAATCCTCTCTGAAATTCAGGAATGACCTGAAGTCTTGGGAAACTTACTTAGGTTACTGTCCAAAACAAGTTATAATAATGTTATATGTGAAGGACTAAGTTACTGAGGAGGGAAGGTCACAGTTGGCCTTGTCCTTCTAATGGAACATTCACATAAAATCATGGATCATAAGCTGCAAGCCTGTCATGATTTACTTACATTAAAAATTGCCGATTCACAGTCTTCTTCTGAGAACTATTTTTGCTACAGTTATTAATTAAAATATGCAAACACAGAGAAAGATCCAAATTCCTTTTGGACTTATTACAATTTCTGTAAATATACACCCACACACCTTTGCTTGCTTTATTTTCTCAATCTCTCTGGTGCACTATCGTTTTTAATTTTGTGTTTGCATTGAGAAGGGACACAATGCAATTAGAACTGACTCTCAGGCAGTTTGTGAAGATGGATGGTTAAATGAGCACAATGCCAGAGCCGTTCATAATAGTACATCAGAGGCTGAGATTGAGGAGGTGGTTTCCTTAATGCTGTTTTAGTTTGTTTATCAGACTGATTATTAACATTTGCATCACTATAAACAACAGAACTGTTTGAAAATGCATCCCATTAATCCTGTTACAAAAACATTTCAGAATTTGAACCATCACTGGTTCTGGCCAAAAGACAACAGTCCTATCTGTGTGGGATATCAAACTGTCTGACATTGTTGAGGAAGGTAAGTGATAAAAGTATTTATGACAAGACTTGTGTTTTCTCACAGGTGGGGCCAGACCGCAAACAGGGGGCTATTGATGTAACTGAAGAGAGGAGAGGGGAAGCAGTGGGTATGACTAAACCATTTTAAAAGACACAAACATGGAAATCACAAAAAGTAATGTAACTACTGAAGAAAATACTGGATCTCAGAAACAGTATGCAGTGCACTCCAGTCACCAGGGAAATGTGTTACTTTGTTTTGTTTGTTTTTGGTTTATATACAACAATTAACTTCATCAAGCAACAAACAGCTGTTAATTAAGACGTGGGTGTGACAGCAGCTCTGCAAAATCCACTTTTATCTGAGAAACCTTAGTTTTATTCCTGCAGTTAGGACTGCAACTAATGATTATTTTGATAGTCAGATAATCATTAAAGTCTGTCTTCAATTTGTCTGATAGTCAACAATTATTTCAATAAATGGCCTCAGGTGTTCCTCATGTTTAGGGGTCCAGTGAAGTTACCTCATCTGTTTTAAAGGCATACTTTGCAACTTTTTCATATTTTTAAATCTTTTCCTTGAGTCAGCTAACATGACCCTTTATAGGATTAATGAAAAGTCACTCAGCCCCATCTGCTGCATGTGTCCAGAATACCGCATTTGCAACTCCTGAGTCTCCGGTCCAGTGCCCCTGAAGTCTCACAAAGTCACGTATCTCGCGAGGGTTAGGCTAATCCAAAGTGGCTAGCTGTTATGCTAGCACAAGAGTGTTTTTAGCTCATGATTCCTGCTTTTTTTAATCTCTCCCTGCTTGAACACAGCTGATTTCTTTGAATGAGTGATGAACCGCTCCAGTAGAAACAATGAAGGCTGAGGAGACATTTCAACAGTTAGATTTAAGTGTTTCTGAGCATAATCAATGGTGCTAATGTTTTTACAGCAGTGATTCAAAACAGATACAAGGGGAAGCAAAACTGCATAGTATGCCTTTAATATAACCTTCCACAACAAATGAAATTAATGACCAGTGAAAATAATGTATTTGGAACTAGCTAAACTTTAGATGAGGTTTACTATTAATTTACTATATTGTTGGACACAAAAGTCTGAGAAGAGCGCTGCTACTTCTATTTACCATCACTTCAAACAGTGAATATAACTTAAAGTATGTTCATTGGACAATCATCCATGAAACGTATATTTAAGTTTTACACAATACAAACATTGACATTCCGAAGCATCAATGTGACACAATAATTTACTCACTAAAACATAAGAAGAGATGCTGTATTACAGCTCCAGTGTTTCAGATGTCCATGCATTTCAGTGGAGAGAAAGCTCTGCTGTACACCATCTGCATTCAACTTTTTGTAGTCTGTGGAGTGCTCCCACATTTTTAAAGTCTCTGTCTCAATTTTTTTCTATTTTTCACTCTCCCCTGCATTTTTTATTCTCTTCCTCAGAAGTTTTTCTTTGCTGGTAGGTCTGTGTGGAGTCTAAAGAAACTATACACCCCCAGATGTTTGTGTAGTGCCTTGCAACTATAATAACCAGTATGTGGTTCTACTTTAACTATGAAAAGACGTTGATTATGCCGACTAATCATTGCAGCCCAACCAGCAGTAACAGTCCTCTTCTTCTATAAGTTTTGGAACTGATATTTTCCATATTTTGTTTTTATTTACACAAAAAGCCATGTGGTTAGGGTAAGAAAAATAAATATCTGGTTATGAATAAGAGATTTGGGAGAATTGTTTGTTTGTTTTGCACTGAATGCATCACTTATATGAGATGGCAGTTCCTCACTAATGTCACAATGTGTCAAGTGGTGTCAGAAACACAAACTGTCTCTGTCTGAGTAATTTATAAATGATAAATAATTGGAATTTTAAGAAATGTAAACTTTTTAAAACAGTTTTAGACAGAACAGAGATATAGATACCCAGGTTGAGTTGTTTTGTGAAATAAAATAAGTCTCCCTAAAAGACCTTTACAAACCTTGACAAAAAATAGTACTATTATAAAACATAATTATTTATTTTCAATGGTTGAACTTCAGTCATCTCCAATAAAAAGCCACAATGATACCTGTTATACGTATGTTCTCACTTCTGATGTCTGACATAGAAAAAGACCTAAATGGTAAGTTAGAGTTTCTCATTTAAAGTGATAATATGCAGTATTGCTTGTTTTGGTCTCCCTCTGGTGTCCGTTTTAAATCACTGCATTACACAAGTTAGCATATTGTTTCAGCTTCTAAACCCCTAAATCTACCTGTTGAAATGTCTCCTCAGTCTTCATAGCTTTCTACAGGAGCAGTTATTTACTTCTTCAAAGAAATCAGCTGTGTTCAAGCAGGGAGAGATTGAAAAAAAGCAGGAATCATGAGCTAAAAACACTCCAGCGCTAGCATAACAGCTAGCCACTTTGGGTTAGCCTAACCCTCATGAGACACGTGACTTCCTGGGTACCGGGACGGAGACGGAGATCTTGCAATCGTGGTATTCTGGATCTAATCACCAGATGGGGCTAAGTGACTTTTCATTAACTCTGTAAAGGGTCATATTATCACATACTGGCTCAAGGAAAAGATTTTAAAATATAAAAAAGTTGCATATTATCACTTTAAATAGACTATTGGGTGACACAGACTGTGCAATTCAAAAAGGCATAAAGAGATTGTACTTGTCACACTGGGTGAACTCATTATGAAATCTTGATAGCAACCTGTGTCCCCCTGTACGATGTGAGGTTTAATGGAGGCTGGAGTGTATGATTTCCTGCTGCGGCAGAATCACAATCACTACAAACATCCAGCAGAGACATCAGTCCATATTATTATTATTAGAAGAAAGTCTACCAGACTATTTGTATTTTTTTTATTTTTGCATTCGGGGTTTGGATTGAGTATTTACTGAGTAAACACATGATATTTTACTGGATTTAGTCTTTTCTCCTGTACCCTTGTTGATAACAGAAGCTGAATTCATAGAACGTCTTGGTCTTTCACAATAAGAGTCTCAAGCATAAACAGAGACAGAAAATCCTTCCAAGCATGCAAAGCTTAAAGAGTTACTTTATTATTGTTCACTGATAAAACTTGTGCTTCAGCTTTAACCACTGAGATTATTTCTTTAATTCTGCCTTCAGGGACACCAGGGAAAAAATACATTTGTATTCAAACAAATTCTGAAGTAAAGTCAATATCATTTATTTAAGCAGAGCCTATAGTTGTCACAGGTTGTTGGGCTACTGCTGGTTCAGTTTTGAATATCTTTTTTAATTTTTTGATCAATTGAAGGTTTTTGGTCAGCATTTCAACAGTTCTGGTAATTACATACACTTTTTTATGATGCTTGAACATTTTTGTAATTTTTTGTTTTTCATCTCAAAACTAGGACACAGAAGCTGATCTTCCATTAAAGTGGCCCTAAATTGTTGCAGGAGACAGTCGTGGATGCGATCATAGCTTTCAGAAATCCATTGCTCACAGCTTCAGTCACAAAGGATGATTTTTCCAGAAAATATCTGGCACTGCTTGATATTTATCATAGGTTGTCTCTGATTTTGAGAGAGATAAATTGGCTGTTGTCTGTCACAATGAACAACCACAGACCACCAATTCAATCTGGGAAACAAAGATTTTCTGATCATTCTTTCACTACAAAAAAAATAGTCAACTACAGCTGAAGTTGTGAACCAACCCTCAGGCTGATTTTTATTATCCGTTTATTATATTGCTTAATAAAGGAAACATGCTACCCTTTCTATGTATACCAATATTACTGTGATTATTGAGAATATGCCACAATCACAATAATATCTACGCAAGCCAACAATGTTTGTGTTTTTGTACAACGCAATATAACATGATGGACAAAAAGAACAGGTGATGGTGAAGAGTTCGTCTTTACAGTTTATTGGCCTTGGACATATTTTTGTTGTTGTTGTTCCATTCATAAAAAAAAACAATAAATAACCTAATTAATCAGCTAAAATCTAAAATAATTTGTTCTGTGATTTTGTCAATTTGAACAGGAGGCTCCTTGAAGAGTCTCTGCTCCTGGTTGATTGTCCGGATGTATAAATGAGAGGCATATTCTGTGATGGCCTCCAGCTCCCAGTTGTGAACTGATTGATCAAATCTAATAATGAGGAGATCTGATGAAGGATGATGATGTCAGTCCCCCACTGTATTATGACTGGTAACCAGGCAGCCGTCGCAGCTCATTATTTTTAATTAGCCCTTCCTTTTCTTCAGTTCGTTACCATCGCATTTAGCTCCAGCACCGCATAGCTGGAACCCAAGCGCTACATCCTCAAATTATAGATCTTTATGCTCTTTTCACGGCGTCAGGTTAGACATGACAGTGTTCTCTGATCGTCATTAGGGAACTGGAGGGCTTCACACAAGACAGCTGACTGCTAAACTATGATGAGGCAGTTATTGACAGGATGAAAACAAATGCACAGAGAAGAGTTAATGTGGCTCAGTCAGATGATGACAGCTGTGTTCTTGTGTTAAAACTCAACACTTTTCCTGTGTATCACAACAGCTTCTCACAAATCAACAACACAATGAAACTCCTTTTACAATTCTATGTCTTCAGAAGGGAAAGAATGAGGAAAACATGTAATAAGAATATTATTGATAAATAGTGTGATAATGATATAATAAGATAATCCAATATTTTTCACAATTTTCCTCTCGTCATTCTGTTTTCACAGCATTTATGTGCCTGTCATCTAAATTGTCTGAGAATTTAAGGCATTTCACATCCATCTGATTCCAAAATATATCATCACTACTCAGTTTGTGTCTGTGATTTATTACACTCCATTGTGATATTGATCCTGCACACTGAAATTGCAATTGCAAGAATTATTTGATATGTTGTGCAGCTCTAAATAACACAGATAAATAGTTTTTTTTTGTCATTTATCTGTTTTCTGTTACTTATCCAAGGTCAGGTCATGGAGGTCACAGGTTCAAGAAGATGTTCTGAGGGGTTCTCCTAACGGGACAAGAACAGGAATCATCAAGAGGAATGTGATCAACAGCATACCAATTTAATCAATCCATTTTTCAAAGTCCTTTTAGGCTCAAGTCAATCCAAATTACTATAAAAAGACAACATTCATAAGACTTAAAAAAAAAGTAAACAAATGAGAAAATATAAGTTAAAGATAAATAAAATTAGTGTAAAAATGATCAAAAAGAAGATAGATCATAAATATAAAACATCAAGTTAAATTAAAAAGATTGATTTTAACCTTTTGTAGGGCAAGTGACCAGATTTGATCATCACACAAATTTTAATTTTCAGTCTAAAGTTGAAACTTTTCCCAAAAAGTTGTTTTGTTTTTTAAAGGTAGAAAAAAGTAACACTTTTTTAATGTATAAACATTAAAAAATGAACAAAAAACATGTACTAAATAAAGTTAAATAAAAGAATAAAAACAACTATGAAACACTGTGCTCTTAATCACCTTCATTAACACTCAGTGGTTCAAACTTGTGTTTCGGTGAGTGCACTGTAAAGGGAACCCAAACTGGGAGCTGGTTAAATGTGAGAAAGACCTGAGAGATGAAGGCACTGCTTCTAATTCTAGACTTACTGATCCTTGGGACAGCTAGCTTTTATGGAAGTAAGGCTAACATTAAGGAGGAAACACAGGAAATGTGGTCTGGCCTTGTGGATCCAGGTAAGGTTCTTGAGCATCCTTATGAACACCCAGTTAGGGTAGTATTATCCAGAGAAGGTCAGGATCAGCTTCCCAAACCACCTCATCTGACTATTGATGAGGAGGAGCAGCGACTTGAAGATGAGCTCTCTCCAGATGATGATCACCTTATCTCTAAGACCAGTCCGGTCACCCTAGCTGTTTGTATTTGTGGATTTTTGGTCAGAATCTAAACCTTGTTACCATAGGTGAGGGTTGGAACATGGATCGAGCAGTAAGCGGAGAGCTTTGCCCATTGGCTCAGTTCCTTCATCATACAGACCCTCATTACTTCAGGCAAACCCCCAGACCTGTAGGTCTGTCTCTGGATCCACTGCTTACCAAAATCAATCAAAATGTCTGAATCAGAAATACTTTATTGATCCTGTGTACCAATAGTTGATCCAGACAATACAAAACCCAGTGTCACGAGTCCCTGTTTTGTGGTCCCCGTGTTTTTGTTATTTTGGTTTGCTCCTCTTCCCCCTGTCAGTCCACCGCTCCGCAGCAGCCTGCAGCCAGAAGGGAGGGGCGGAGATTCCGGAGCGGCAGCATGAATGGGCGCCATGGCAACAGCGCTGTCACCCGCCGATGACGTCACCACGGAGCTCCGACCGCTCCCTCAACATCAGCTGTAGCTCATTGGGACTGATAGGTGTTTAATCAGGAGGAGTACAAAAGGAGAAGGAAACTGACATTCGAGAAGCTACCTTGTCAGTGGTAGACTCCACTTTGCTCCACATTGTGTGATTTGAGAACTTTGTTGTTAGATAGTAGGAATTATAAATTAATGGTTCTTTTTGTTGCTCTCTGTTGGAAAATAGTTTAAAGAGTTATAGAGCACATAGTTAAACTTGTTTATGAACAAGACTTCTGTTTTGACTTTGTAAATATTGTAAATATATATCTTATAGTAAGTAATATTGAAAATAACTTGTTTCTTTTCTTTCTTTTTCCTACCAGATTTGGGGGAGGTCGATCCTGAGTTGCCTTCTTCCTCCAGAGTCCTGTTTATGGTTTATTGTGGTTTTTTTTGGTAGCTTTATCCCTCCCCCTGCTGGTAGGTTTTATTTTGAGTTTTCAGTTCTTAGTTTTTCCTCCAGGGTTTGTGTTTAGTTTGTTAATGTTAGTGCAACCGGCCCTGGAGAAGAGTGTCCAGCACCTTAATAAAACTTGCTACCCGCTTCACAAGACTCTCTTACCTCCTTCCTTTACACGTTGCCACACCATCTGGGGAAGGGGAGTTGTAACAAGTGGGGGCTCGTCCGGGATCATCTTAAAAACATTTATTACAAAATCTGAGAGTCTTGTGAGTGGTGAACCTGTTTATTTTCTTTTGTGCTGATTTAGTTCTGGTCTGTTGGTGTTTAAACGGCCCTTTTAAATGCCTGGGTTTAGTTTAAAAGAATTTTTAGAGGCCCCTTCACGTGAGCTAATCAATGAGTGTCGCAAACAGGATCTAGTGGAAATAGCAGTACACCTAGGCCTCACTGGGGCTCAGCAAATGCTGAAGATGGACCTAAAAGATGCTGTTATTTCTTCCCTGGAGAAGGAAGGACTGTTACCCGTTTTGGCTGAGAGTGATTCTCATGTGTTAAAGACACAGGATACCGATGATGGAGATGAAGACAACGCTGAGAGAGGAGCAGATGTCCATGTTGCTGAGGAGGCAGAGGACAATGCAGCTCTCCCACAGACGCCACCAAGGCCTAAGGGAAGTGATACTCCTCCTCCACTCGTAACTCTTCCCCGCTTTGACCCTCTCTCTCCAGGATCCTCAAAAGGCTCACCTGAAGGCGCCCGATTGCAGCTTCGACTGGCCCGGCTAAAGATGGAGGCTGAGGAAAAGGCCCATCTCAGAAAGATGGAGGCTGAAAGACAGACCCAAAAGATGGAACTCGAACTGGAACTAAGAAAGTTGGAGATCAAAACAGAGGCTGAAACAAGGATAAAGCTAAGACAAATTGAACTTGAGAGCCAGGCAAAGCTGGCCAAAGAGAAACCAGTAGCTGAAGAAAAGAGGCCTGCTGTCCACGAGACTGTTGATAAAAGAGACGTCGGTAAGTGCATTGGGTTGATGCCCCCTTTTCGTGAAACCGAAGTGGACAGCTATTTTTCCGCTTTTGAACGTCTTGCAACTGCTCTTGATTGGCCACGGGAAGTTTGGTCTCTATTATTGCAATGCAAACTAACAGGTAAAGCTCAAGAGGTAATTGCATCTTTATCTGTAACTGACTGCATGGATTATGAGTGTGTAAAAGGAGCTGTGTTATCAGCATATGAACTTGTACCTGAAGCCTATAGGCAAAAGTTCAGAGCTCATAGGAAAAAGACAACAGAACAAACTTTTGTGGAGTTCTCAAGAGAAAAGAGTTTGTTGTTTGAAAAATGGTTAACATCCTCTAAGGTAACAACTTTTGAAAAGTTAAAGGAGTTATTGTTACTTGAAGAGTTTAAAAGATGCCTTCCAGAACGTGTAGTCCTGTACCTAAATGAACAAAAGGTTTCTACTTTGTCTGCAGCTGCTTTACTAGCAGATGAGTTCTCGCTCACACATCGTGTTGGTGGAGAAAGTACACAAAAGGATGTAAGACGTCCTCATGTATCCCCTGGGTTAAAACCAGTAGTACCTGACAGAGCTTCACCAAAAAGCCTGCCATGATGTTTCTACTGCCATAAAGTAGGACATATTGTAAAAGACTGCTTAGTGTTAAAACGAAAAACAAATGGTACAGATACCCCACGCCATGAAGTTGGTTTTCTTTCCCAGACAAAGAGTAAAGAAAATGTTAAGGTCAACAAGTGTTTTGAACCATTTGTGTTTGAGGGTTCAGTACGCCTTAATGATTCAGACCCAGTACCTGTAAAGATACTACGAGACACTGGTGCATCGCAGACTCTCATTCATGAGAGTGTCTTACCTTTCAGTGTGTCCAGTTATACTGGAGTCTCTGTGTTGTTGACAGGGATAGAATCTGAGCCTGTCTCACGCCCCATGCATAAAGTAAACTTAACCTGTGGTTTAGTAAAAGGGTGTTTTGAGATGTCCGTCTGCCCCTCTTTGCCCATCTCTGGTGTTGTTGTTTTGTTGGGAAATGACATTGCAGGAGGAGCTGTGGTCCCTCCTTTGCAACTGCTGGATGATCCTTCATCTTCTACAGCACCCTGTGTAAACCAGCCCTTAGGTACTTACCCATCCTGTGCTGTGACTAGATCACAAGCCAAACGAGTTGCTGAAGAACAGACCTTAAACATCTCAAAACTGTTTGAAAATGAGGAGAAAGTTGAGATCCCTGAAAAAGAGATAAACGTCAGTTCTGATGTTTCAGAAAGAGGAGAGGTTGCTGACCTTACGTCACACAGTGACTTCCCAGTTTCAGCTATGACGCTGATAGAAGAACAAAAGGCAGATCCAACCTTAACAAAGTGTTTCTTAGCAGTAACAGACAACAAAACTAGGAACTCTGGTTTTTATTTAGAAAAGGATGTGTTAATCTGCTATTGGGACAACCCAAAAGCTGAGGGTGCTTCATGGGGAAATGTAAAACAGATTGTGATACCTCAAAAATACAGGCAGAAAATCTTGATGTTAGCCCATGAAAGTCAGTGGTCAGGACACTTGGGTATACAAAAAACCCATCAAGTTGTGTTAGAGCATTTCTTTTGGCCTGGGATGAAGAAGGATATAGCTCAGTATTGTAAAAGTTGCCATACCTGCCAGATTACAGGAAAGCCTAATCAAAAACTCTCCCCTGCACCATTACACCCAATCCCTGTGGTCGGAAACCCATTTGATCACATAGTTGTTGACTGTGTTGGGCCGCTCCCCCGCACCAAGTCCGGGAAAAGGTACTTGCTAACCATTATGTGCAGTGCTACTAGGTTTCCAGAAGCCATTCCATTATCTAGCATCACTGCTAAATCTGTCACTAGAGCATTAACGGGTTTCTTCTCACTTTTTGGTTTACCACGCACTTTACAAACAGATCAAGGTTCCAACTTTAAATCCGACCTATTTAAAATAGTTACCAGAACTCTAGGCATACAACATGTGATGTCGTCAGCCTATCATCCAGAATCTCAGGGAGTTTTAGAGCGCTGGCACCAAACTTTTAAAAGTATGCTGAAAAAGTACTGTTATAGTACAGACCGTTCATGGGATGAAGGAGTACCATTTTTGCTTTTTGCTGCACGTGAGGCCCCACAAGAGTCTTTAGGGTACAGTCCAGCTCAACTCGTCTTTGGCCACACACCACGAGGCCCATTAAAGGCATTAAAGGAAAGATTCTTTCAATTTTCTGAGACTAACAAGACAAATGTGAATAAATATGTCAGACTGTTTCAGGCACGTCTACGGGAAGCAAACGCGTTGGCCAGGAAACATCTCCTAGGTGCTCAACGTGAGATGAAAATAAAGTTCGACCGCAAAGCTACAAAGCGTGAGTTCCAACCAGGAGAAAAGGTCTTGATGTTAAGTCCTTTAACAGGAAATGCCCTTTCTGCCCAGTTTGAGGGACCATACGAGGTTTGTCAGAAACTAAGTGATACCAACTATGTAATCAAAACCCCTCACCGGAGAAGAAAAACACGAATATGCCATGTTAACATGTTAAAGTGTTATTATTCTCCCCAGGCTTCAACCACCGAGTCAGACCGTGACATCCAGGTGTGCGCAGCCAGTGCTGTCACGGCCCCTCTAGCCCCTGAGGATGAGGTACAACTCAAAACACCCATCTCTGTGAGTCCCCGTCTTAAGAACTCTGAGGCTTTGTTACATCTAGATCAGAAGTTCTCACATCTAGGTGAACAACACCACAGTGAACTGGTCACCTTAATAAATTCTTACTTGAGTTTGTTCTCAGATACACCGACTTGCACAAATGTACTCAAACATGATGTAGTTCTTCAGGCCACAAAACCTATTAAGCAGCACCCTTACCGTGCCAGCCCCCTTAAGCGTGCTTTAATGAAACAAGAGACGGACTACTTAGTCCAAAATGGTTTAGCTGTACAAAGTTTTAGTCCATGGAGTTCCCCATGTCTTGTAGAAAGTAAACCTGATGGTACTCCACGGTTTATAACGGATTACCGAAAGGTAAACGCAGTCACAGTGCCGGATTCTTATCCGTTACCTCGTGTTGATGATTGTATTGACAGAGTGGGAATGTCAGATTTTGTCACAAAAATAGATCTATTAAAAGGATATTGGCAAGTGCCTCTCACAGCAAATGCCTCAGAAGTCTCAGCATTTGCCACTCCTGACTCATTTCTCCAATACACGGTCATGCCTTTTGGGATGAGAAATGCTCCAGCTACCTTTCAGAGGTTGATAAATAGAGTAACTGCCGGTCTAGGAAACATTAGTACCTATTTAGATGATATAGTGGTACATACCACTACATGGGAGGAACACATCTCTTCCCTAGAAGCATTATTTAAGCGTCTAGACCAAGCCAACCTAACCATCAACCTTGAAAAGTGTGAGTTTGTAAAAGCGACAGTCTCTTACTTGGGAAAGGAAGTTGGCCATGGATTTGTTAAGATGCTTGGTGACAAAGTTCAGGCTGTAACCTCCTTTCCTAGCCCACGCACCCGATGTGAGCTCAGACGTTTCTTAGGAATGGTTGGTTACTATCGGTGCTTTTGCAAAAACTTCGCCACAGTAGTGCATCCCCTCACTGATCTCCTGAGCCCCAAAGTACCCTTTGTCTGGAGTAATGACGCCCAGGTAGCATTTGAGTCTTGCAAACTTCTCTTGAGTAGTGCCCCAGTGTTGAAAGCACCCGACCTTTCTAAACCCTTCACCTTAGAGGTCGATGCAAGTAATGTCAGAGTGGGAGCAGTACTTCTACAGGAAGATGAAAACGGATTAGACCACCCTGTGGCTTACTTTTCTAAAAAGTTTGCCCCCTATCAAAGTCGGTACTCCACTATAGAAAAAGAAACCCTCGCACTTCTACTAGCCCTCCAAAACTTCCATGTGTATGTCCATCCAGGTTTAGGTCCTTTGGTGGTTTATACTGACCACAACCCTTTGACCTTTTTGTCCAGGATGTTCAATCAAAATCAGAGGCTAATGCGTTGGGCCCTCTTCCTGCAGGAGTTTGAATTAGATATTAGACACAAAAAGGGATCTGAAAATGTGCTAGCAGACTGTTTGTCCCGTTCCCCAGGGTGGGACAGGTAGAGATAAGATGTTATTGGTTAGAGAAAACAGGTTTTCTCTTTTTATTTGGGTGGGGGTGTCACGAGTCCCTGTCTTGTGGTCCCCGTGTTTTTGTTATTTTGGTTTGCTCCTCTTCCCNCCAAGAGGGGCTTCACGGCGGGGTTTCCAGCCTGACCCGACACTGTTTCGGTCAGCCTCGAACCGTTTAGCTGCATCCTGTGAAACTTTTTATAAACTCTTTCATTTCTTAACAATCCACCTGAACGCAGCTCAATGTTTGGAGCTCTGATGATCAAAAACCTGGTGCTAAACGCTGGTATTTTACCCAGACCCAAGTGAGGAGGTGGGTCACGGTCTACAGCTGGACCGACAGGGTACAGCCTTACAGGACTGATTGTTTTTATCTTTTTTTTTTTTATCTTAATAACTGCTCACTATAGTAATAAAGTAATAAAATAACGGCACTCTGGGGGTTTGTTTTGCTCGTCACAAGTAGTGATAAGTGGATCAGTTTTCTATATAGAGAACGAACGGTCTCCCTGAACTGTCGTCACTTCCGGTTTGGTGAAAAAATTGACAATTCTCACAAAAACGAATCCAAGAGCCTAAATAAGCTGAATTTGTGTAAATTTTTATTCAGAAAAAGTTTCTATTATATTTCTCTAAACATTTGTTTAAGGGAGTGTCTAACTTAAAATATGCTCTTTAAGTCACACAGTGACTTCCCAGTTTCAGCTATGATGCTGATAGAAGAACAAAAGGCAGATCCTACCTTAACAAACTGTTTCTTAGCAGTAACAGACAACAAAACTAGGAACTCTGGTTTTTATTTAGAAAAGGACGTGTTAATCCGCTATTGGGACAACCCAAAAGCTGAAGGTGCTTCATGGGGAAATGTAAAACAGATTGTGATACCTCAGAAACACAGGCAGAAAATCTTGATGTTAGCCCATGAAAGTCAGTGGTCAGGACACTTGGGTATACAAAAAACCCATCAAGTTGTGTTAGAGCATTTCTTTTGGCCTGGGATGAAGAAGGATATAGCCCAGTATTGTAAAAGATGCCATACCTGCCAGATTACAGGAAAGCCTAATCAGAAACTCTCCCCTGCACCATTACACCCAATCCCTGTGGTCGGAAACCCATTCGATCACGTAGTTGTTGACTGTGTTGGGCCGCTCCCCCGCACCAAGTCCGGGAAAAGGTACTTGCTAACCATTATGTGCAGTGCTACTAGGTTTCCAGAAGCCATTCCATTGTCTAGCATCACTGCTAAATCTGTCACAAGAGCATTAACTGGTTTCTTCTCACTTTTTGGTTTACCACGCACGTTACAAACAGATCAAGGATCCAACTTTAAATCCGACCTATTTAAAATGGTTACCAGAACTCTAGGCATACAACATGTGATGTCATCAGCCTATCATCCAGACTCTCAGGGAGTTTTAGAGCACTGGCACCAAACTTTTAAAAGTATGCTGAAAAAGTACTGTTATGGTACAGACCGTTCATGGGATGAAGGAGTACCATTTTTGCTTTTTGCTGCCCGTGAGGCCCCACAAGAGTCTTTAGGGTACAGTCCAGCTCAACTCGTCTTTGGCCACACACCACGAGGCCCATTAAAGGCGTTAAAGGAAAGATTCTTTCAATTTGCTGAGACTAACAATACAAATGTGAATAAATATGTCAGACTGTTTCAGGCACGTCTACGGGAAGCAAACGCGTTGGCCAGGAAACATCTCCTAGGTGCTCAACGTGAGATGAAAATAAAGTTCGACCGCAAAGCTACAAAGCGTGAGTTCCAGCCAGGAGAAAAGGTCTTGATGTTAAGTCCTTTAACAGGAAATGCCCTTTCTGCCCAGTTTGAGGGACCATACGAGGTTTGTCAGAAACTAAGTGATACCAACTATGTAATCAAAACCCCTCACAGGAGAAGAAAAACACGAATATGCCATGTTAACATGTTGAAGTGTTATTATTCTCCCCAGGCTTCAACCACCGAGTCAGACCGTGACACCCAGAATAGTGAAACAAAGAACTTAGAATAATACAAAACTTATGTTACAAAAATACAATTTATAACATATACTAAGCTAAATGGTATCCCACTATAATACTAATTGAAGATACTTGATGCCTTTATGTTTTAAATACAGTAATCCTATGATTTTCATTAGGTGAATCTGTCAATTCACACACTAATCAGTGCTTGTATGTTCCTGTGTATGAACAGGAGTTAGGACATTTGGCACACAGTCAATGACTGTCCCAAAGTGTTTATCTCCCATTTATATCATATGTTTAACTCTGTTACTACTGACAGCACCCTGAAGGCAGCACACGTCTCACTTGTTAGTTCAGATTTATGCACAACATCATCAAGTCTGAAACAATTCATGTACAGTACGCAACAATGCTTCCCAACTTGAGGTGGCTCTGAGAGAGAAAGAGAGAGAGAATGAATGATGGACTCGGAAGAATTGATGAACTTGCACCTCCCAGTTAACCAGGAGTACTCCCACAACTCCAGATGGCCGATCCTCCGCTGGATCCTTCTCTGGAGTCTTCTTCTGTCAACCAATCTTGCTGAGGCGATGCAAAAATCAGCCTCGCTATAAAACCCCAGCTGCTTGAGTTACATTAGGAGTCTGGATGCAAAGTAAGAAAGCAACACAGACTGGAGATTTAAAGTTCTTACATTAAAATAGATGCAGGTGAAACAACGAAAGTCTGTCATTCAAATTCTAGATCTAGAGCTTATTATTCACTGATACCTGGCTCCACACATGAAGATGTTACCTATCAAACAAAATCATCCGTTTGGAACCTTCAGATGTTAAAATATAAATATGTTATAAAGTATCTGTTTCTTACAAAAAAACAAAAAAACAAATCTGTATATTTCATTACTTTCCACTAAATATAATACAGTGTTATTCCCTGCAGCTCATTGCATTTTAACTGTTAAACATTATAAAACTAAGGTTTTATTTTCTATCAGTGAATTTACTGTATGTGTACCAGCAAGCAGGCAGTTTTTTTGCTTTTGCATCTCTGTAGATTAATGGAACGAGGTCAAGGTCAATTGTATTTATACAACACTTTAAAATGATCAAGGGCTGCACAAAAGTGTAATATAAAGCAACCAGTAAAAAGTAATTAAACTATTTCATATGGTTTCCACATATTTACATACAATAAAATGAATAAAATCAATTTAGAATGAGGTCGTAGGCGAGGATATTTCAAACTTTAATCAGTTGCCTTTTTTTAAGAACTGCACAGTTTTCTACTTTGAGTTTAGATTTTGTAAATCTGACTGTTTAGTAAATGAATGTAGTTATTTAGATGGAGTGTGAAGATTTAAAAGTTAAATGGGCCTATAAATCTCAAAACTTATTTTATAACAAACAGGAAGCCAGTGAAGGGAGAGCAGCAAACTTAACATTGTTGAACAAAACAGGCCCCCCCTAGTGGCTGGCTGTAGTACAAGCTTAAATCTCACCTGCTTGTTGTAAAAAAAAAAAAGAAAAAGAACAAAGTGCATTTAAAATGCATCAAAGATCAGGTTTTTCATGTGTTGACTCCTGTTGAGTTACAGATTTCTTATCTAATTCTTTTAAAAAATGTATCTTATTCAAGTATTTATTCAAGTTATTGAAGCCTATTTCTAATTAGAGGCTTAAATAACCACCATGATTGGGAAGGTGGGTTCAAAAGTACAGAATTATATATTAGTAATAATGGAAATATTTTACAGGTATGTGATAATCAAAATATGTGAAAACATACACACATGCAGACACACAAACACGCACACACACACTAAAGTTATTTGTTTCTTAAAAGTCAAAGAAATGCAGCAAACACTGATGTTTCAAGAACATATTTTTCAATATCTTTTCAGCGTGGTTTTTGTTTTGGAGTAAAGATTTGATCGTATAAATTAAACTTTCATTTCACCATCAGTGTCCAGTTGGACTTTCTGCACAGTTTTCTTTATTTTGGTAAACTTTACTAATGTTCATTGAGCATTTGGCTCATTTGGGATTAGAGCTTAAAATGCTGATTTAAGTTATGCCAATGTACTGTCTATCTAAAAGTGTGTGCATTCTTTTCTGTGCCCTCTAGGCTGACTGGTTTACAGTGCACACCAGCATTGATCTACAGGTGAGAAGAGCCAACGTTAAGTGAATCGAGTGAGGCGCTAATCCATGTGCCAAAGACGATGTCCTGCAGCAGAGGAAATATGTTTTCCAATATAACAGATCAAATTCCCATAGGGAGTTTACAGGTCTTCACACGGCTCTGTGGCCGGTCCAGTTCTGACTCCGAAAAAAACTGGGCTTGAAGTCCCAGTAAATACAATGATTATTTACAATAAGTGAATCTATAATTAAGTTATATTGAATTGATGAATTAACATAAAATCAGCAGCATTCCTTGAATCAAAGGGATTTTGTTATTTATTAGAATAAAACTACATAGTTCTTTTAGGAAAGAGGAAAAACAAGCTTTCATAGGAGGGGGACTCAACTTTTTACATACAGTAGTTTTTTCAACATCATTACAGTAAAATAATATTTATTTAGAATTCTTTATTTTTCACTTCATTAAAACTTTAAATTATGATCCTAGTTGTTTGGCAATCTAATTATTGACGTTAATATTTCTGCTGCAATGGGAAAATGTGTATGAACGCTTTCTTTCCCAGCACCTGAATATCAATTTCATTACCCAAAGGGACATCCTTTTTACTTTAAACAGTATATTTTTACTAAATATGCAGTTTTAAGAGAAATGTCTTTTCTAAATAATACTATATGTTCAGTCTCTGATTGACACAACTTATCTTGTAATGACAAGTTAGTCCTGCTCTATTGATCAAAGGAACATGTGATTGTATTGATGAAGTGATAGGATGAGCTGTGTTGACCACAGACAATGTGCATGTATTTAAAAGACCAAAGGAGAAGGCCAATGTGAATTATGTGAATAGTATCAGAGTAATAAATAACCTGAGGATGACCTCTTGAGGTTCCAAGTGGGCCAAAGGTTTCAGGCCTCCAGGTGTTCCATAGCAACCATCAGGCTGTCCGCCTGAGTCTCTTTACCTGCCAGAACAACCTTTAATACCTCACTGCCCGTCAGGTTAGTTGCCTAGCTAATTGCCTGAATTGTCCCATCTGACTGGGTGCCACTGTAAGAGGGTATTGGTTACTATATCTCAAAGGCTGTGCATGTCCACCTTTCTTTGCATCAGGTAGCAGAATTCAAGTATTTGGCATCATGATCCTGAGTGATGGAGCAAGAGATGGACTGATGACATCATAAGCAGTAATGGGTGTTGCTCTAGTCTGTTGTGGTAAAGGAATATAGCCAAAAAGCTACACTTGCAATTCAGTGCTCTGCATGTCCCAACTCTGACCTTTACTCACACAATTTAGATTGTGACCATAAGAATGAAATTCCAGGTACAATCAGACGGAACGAGCTTTCTTCATTTCCCATTTCTTCTTTTAGTTTGATGGTAACAAAAAACTGTATTGTTGTTGTAGATTCTAACACAGAGCTATCATGGGCAGACGGATGCAAAGTAGGATTCAGTGACATGTGAAATTTAATGATCCACCAAAACAGATTTTTATTCACTTCCCTTTTTATTAACTTACTCTTTTAACTTTAGAAATTGTTAGTAAAAATCTCAGCTTTTTACACCAAAGAGGCTGTTTATAAATAAATGAGGTGTATTCCGTTAGTGTAGAAAAGGCTTATATGTTGAGGTTCTTCTCTACTAATGCAGCATGAAATATTAAACCACCTCACAATCAGAATCAAAGTTCTCATAAAGCTGTGTCTTTGTGCAGAAGGATAACAATAAACAAACACACAAAGAATAAACATGTAATTTATTCTAAAAAATATGCAAATGATTGTGCAAAATATGCAGATGTATAAAAGTTAGACCTATTTAATGTCCTGTGAGTTTGACGGGATGAGAGGTGACTGAGTGTTCAACAGCTGATAGAAATAAACCATTCTTGTGATGGGACGTTCTGGTTCTGGTGAACCATTTCCTCTACCTAGAGGGGGGCAGCTGTAAAGATTTAAACAGCAGTTTCTCAGCCTGCCTCAAGGTTCTGGTGTATGGGTCCTGGAGAGCTTCTATATTAAAAAGTGAAGTCATGGATTAATTGTCATACTCATCATCTTTCTTGTCTGTGTGATTATCAAAAGATCTCATAAACCACTTGAGGAATTTTAGAGAAACTCTCAGAAAGTCTTCTCTGTCTTGATCTGTGCTCCTTTGAGTTCAGTTAGTTCAGTTTTCCCTCAGCTCCTCAGTCATTCTGCACACCTGCTCCTCATTCAGTCAATCAGCCAAGCTGCTCCTCATTCTACTGATCACTGGTTCATTAAGGCAGATCCTCCTCGTCAGTCAACCTGTTCTTCCCTGTGAGCAGCCATGTTAGCCCTTCTTCTTCGCTGCCTGCTCATAAGTCCTGTCATTCCTGTGTTTCATTCTCTCAGAGTTAGTTTTTGTGTTTTGCTGCCTTGCCAGCCTTTTACTTTCTTTATTAAAGTATAATGAGTTCAGTTGTCAGCCTCTTTGTCTCCTTCCTCCTTATTTTGGATCCTCACTTCTCAAATCCTGGCATTCTCTGGATCTACGTTTATTACTGTTTATCTTTTACATTTCATGGGATTATGCAAAACAATAATTTTTCCAATTCAAAATGATTAGAACTCTATACAGTCTTGATTTCAAACTCTGTCATGACAGGTGGCGTTCCTTTAAGGACTATTAAACCTATTTTGTTTATTCTAATAGTTAATGCAAAAAGTCCTGCTTGTCATTGACACCATATTGATATTTAATATGTCAATGGTAGTTTTAGCTTAAAAAGAAAATCAGTACTGCAGTTGTTTGTTCCAAACACCTGATATACATAATTTGTCAAATGAAATCATAGAGAACTCAAACGTTAGTCTGTACAGTATAATGCTACTGCTGTTGATGCTTTTTACAGCCAATGGTAAAATAAATGTGAGTTGATGGTATTTAATGGTGCTAGCTGACAGATCACACTGAGGCAACATGCTGCGGTGCTGCTGCCGTCGGCTAACTGTAAATATCTGTTTACAGAGACCCGTGGGGTGTTGATGATGGAGGGGGTTTCACCAGTGTGAATGTGACTGTGTAAGTAATCACTAATAGGTAGCAAAAACATACCGAAAACTTGTTCATATTTTAGTTTTTGAACCATTTAGTAACATTTAGAGTTGGGGTTTTATTCAGCTGTTTTGTATAATCAGATTTATAAAAGTTTATGATGCACTGAAAGAATGAATAACACATTTAAATAAGCCTAACGGCTCTTTGTGCTGCTAGAAGTAATATTTAATTTACAAATAGAGTACAAACAATCTAATTTTCTTGTTGGTTTTTTTCCTTTTTGTCTTCAAAGCCTCATTTGTTGCTTTTTCTTTCATCTCACTCTATTACATATACTTACATGACGAAAAAGCACTGTAGCACAAATTTCAAAGCACCTACAGCTTTAAACCATAAGGACAAGTATTCTTTTAACTTTTACCAACATAAAGAAGCTGCAAGGAGCAAAAACCTTCAGCCCCCTCAGACAGAGGCTTGATGATGGACCAGGACACGGCTGTCGTTTCCTGGATTACTTCTGTACGGACAGGCCATGTTGTGACTGTCTCATGAGTATTGTGGTGGACAAGCAGCTCAGTGTTACATAGCTGCCTCAGGGGAATAGTGTTACCTTCAACACCAGTCAACAAGGTGTAGATTCTCGCCTCACTCTGACTTAAAGCATAGGAAAGGTTGGATTCTTCATGCATCCTTCTCTTTTCACAATGCATCGTGTGCATAGCTCACCTATGTTTCTTGTAACTTCTCTGAACTTTGGTTTATAATTTTGTGTTTTCTTTTTGTGGCAGTGGGACTTGTTTTTTAATTCTCAGTTGTTTGGGGGGGGGGGTTAGAGCACAAGAATGTGGATCTAATGGGGACTTTTCTGCAGTTGGGCACTTTGCAGATAGAATTGCAAATCATTGGGGGTGACTACCTCACGGGAAGGGAGGGAAGCAACCATGTGGAAGACAAGGGTTCAAACCCCAGCCTAGCTATGTGCCGTCAAAATGGCTGCCCTCTGCTCCTCGGTAATAGGTGAAATGCAGAACACAAATTTCACTGTGTTGTACTGATGCATATGTGGCAACAAAGTCCCCCTTTTTTGCAAGTCCAAGTAAAATATGAGGTATACTAGGAGCAAGTCCTTCTAACCTCTCAAGTCCTTGAGATGTTGGTTTGAGGTAAGTACTGAGTATTTCCTGAAACACTTGATTTGTTTTGAATGAAACTCTCAAGAAGTCCTCTTTAGATTTAGACCTAAAACTATTTAACTTTTAGGCTCAATGCAATTCAACTCAGCCACCACAGTTAATAAAACTGAGCAAACATGTCAAGTCTTAAGTCTCTGAGTTCAAGTTGAACTCTCAATCTTGGCAAGTCCAAGTCAGGTCTCAAGTCTTTGAGGTTCATGTCTCCGGTTTGTGAGGTGCATGTGTCTAAACCAGGGGTGCCCACACTTTTTCACCTCGTGAGCTACATTTAGATTAAAGAGTTCCACGCAATCGTCCCACTTCGGGAGGTAGTGTTGGGGGATGGGAGTGGGGTGGGGGGATTTGTATGCAGGCTCTTCAAGTGCTGACGTGTGTGTGTCTGTCACCGTTTAACGGAGGTTTCTGGCGTAACTGCTGTTGGGCCCACACACTCTGCAGGTGCTGCAAGTGCTGTGTGTGTGCGTCTGCCATTGCAAGTGCGCTCATTTAAAACGGAGGTTTCGTGGCACAGCTGCTGTCAGTGTAATTTTTTTCCTTTAAGAAACTGAATGAAGGTTTCACAAATTACAAACTTTTCAAAAGAGTTCGATGCAGTCATTTAGTTGTGTGCTATGTAGAATTTGAACTAGCATTGATCAAAGATGATTCAGATAGAGAATACGTGGAATTGCCCATTAGCCGAATGCTAAGTAGGAAGCTAAAATCTAAAGATAAATATAACTTCAAAGTTGCTACATGGAAGCTAGCAGTGGCTTAGCAACTTGTCTAAAACTTGGATAACTCAGAACATATTTTGTGACAGAAAAACATCCCAGTGCTGTCACTAATGGAGCCAAAGCCAAGGGGTGCCCCAACGCTGTGCAACTCCATAATAACAACACAAAGTATTTCAGTATTAGACCAATGTCCTGTTTGATTACTCTCTCTGAACATCAGTGCAGGAGAACTCAGACACAACATCCTTCTTTTGACCCTTCACAGTTCGTCATATCAACAGTGCTGAGCTCTAAACTCTCCCAAATGTCTGAGCCTACTAAATACCAGCAGCAACAAGTCAATAATCTACATGTATTTTTATTAACATTTAACAATTTGTTTGAATGACATCATCTTTTCATTAAAACATTTTGTATTGCTTAGAAATAGAATTTAAATCAGAAATATAACCTACATGTGGGTTACAGCATGAAAAATGTCTTCTCTGTTCGTCAGTCCTCTGGTTTTTATTCACTCTAACAGTCTGGGGCTTTCTGTTCACAGATCAAATGATGCTTTAGTTATTTCACACAGGAGGCAATTCAGAGTCTAGTGGAAGTCTTTCTTGGAGGTGTGACATGACACCAAGCAGCTGTCGACTCCCGTCAATCATCAGGGAGCGAGGAGCGATGGATTGTGCCGGATGGCGGACGGCTAGCGTGATCGTGACCTGGACTCGTATGAAAACACTCGGGGCAACAGGACAGCAGTCGACTGCGTGCGCTCTGTCACCAGGCTGTTAACGAAGAACTTTGAGCTTGTGTCACACTGTGAACAACGACCTACATTGAACAAACCAAAAGGGTAAGATCAAATAGAAACATGAGTTCAAACCTGCATAATTTTTACCACCAACTGCAAAGAAAAATTAGACAAAAATCTCAGCATCCGTTCTTATCTAATAAAAGCATAAAACCGGTTTATTGACTCATTTATGACAAATCTTCAGATATAATCAGAAGCTATAACGTGTGTCTTTTCTTGTATGTTGCACATTCAAAATATATATCTCCATGTATATATTTCAACATAATGCAACATGAAACGTTATTATTTCCCACAGGAATGATGCCTTAACACAAGCCATTTTTACAGTGTTGTCCAGGAGCTGTTTGACCTGCATGGTGAGTTATTTTGAGTCTTCACCCTCAAGCTAAACAACAGCATTAGCTCATTTCAGCAAATGTCCAAAAATGACATATGTTCTGTTCATGTGACACAGTCCTCTAGCAGTTGTTCCACAGGAATTATGATTGTGATGAACAATCCTTCAACCTGAGTCCTGTGATGACAGTCTTTTTCTAACCTTAACTAAGTCATTATTATAACCCATAAAATTTTATTTATATCTAAAAGCAGTTTTTGTTTTCTGTCTCTTAAAGGGAGTAAGACTAATTCCAGGAATAAAAAACTTTTTTAAGGTAAAGACAATGAAGGAATTCTCTCAGGGCTGTGACTTGGTGATTATTTGGGGACACAAAATGGAAAGAAAAAAAATCCTTTTACTTGGAGTCATATTGAATTTACAAAGATTTTGCTGAAAGTGTCACATACCTTATACCATATGAGGCATATGATAATACCATTGTTACATTTATTTTAAAGTGGTGCAACTTTTCCTCTTAAAATTTCATCACGTGTTTATTATGTCTCAATTTGTCCTCAGTTTATTCTGCTAAAACTTTTATTTGCGACACGAACAAAAGGCCCTGTGTCTCATGCAACAAATGTTGAACATGTTTAAAGACTTGCTCACAAATGCCGTTCACAAATTGTTGCCAAAAGTTCCTCAGAAAAATACTGACATAATCGAGTCTATCCCAAAAAAAAGTGGACTAATGACAGAGTTCCTGAAGGTATACAGGGAAGAAAAAAGACGAAAAACCATACAATTTTTAAAAGATGTAGACCAAATAACAATAATTGTACATCAGTCCAGGTTTTTTGCTATAGTACAGTTTCCACAGTAGATTTCCAATGCACTGGAGTTCCTTATCTCTTGTCTGTGGTTGATATCAATCCACAACCAATGATCAAAGATGCATAGAAATCCTAAAACTGCATTAAAATGAAACGCAATGAAATACAGGGCTGTTCTAAATCTAGTCACATTATGCGTGTCAGTAACTCTAAGTCCTACCTACCACAAACTGTCCTTATTTATGATTAACATTATAACATTTCTGTTTTTGTATTCTAAATTAAATTATCAATAGTTTCTTTTTAAATGATCAATTGTTTTCTTTTTTGGGCATATTAAAAAATGCTGAGGTGTATCGTGGAAAAGTTTGGATCCTTCAAGCAATTTCAGCTGTCAGGTGAAAAAATAAATCAGCAATCAATATCAATTAAACCTATTTAATGCAAGATTTTAAGCTCTTTAAATACACTTTATTTTCATTAAATTTCTACAACCCTTAGTTATCAAAGCAGTTTCACACTAAAAATGAATATAATCATAAAAACCACAAAGCCCATAACAGAAACTTTTCACTATGAGTTTCTTCAGTTTTTTACATAACTGAGGAATTAGATGAAAATAAAAATCATAACAAGCCACATTCAGTTTTAAATACATTCTGTTGAGGTTAGAACAAAAGTTTTCCCCTGAAAAAACAAGAAGTGTTTTAGAGGATCATTTTTCCTGAGCTGAGGGTGGAAGTATGGAGACAAGACAGGTTGCCTCTAGGAAGAACGAATAAATGCAATGAGAGAAAATTTCTGAAAGCAAACATCCATTTACCTGTAATGAACAGTGGATGGCCTTTTCAGCAAGACACTGATACAAAACACTTTAAAATCCACAGTAAAGTTGTGCCATGACCCTCAAAGACCTCAGAACGAATCATCACAGAAGAATCTAATTCAGGCCTCTGGCAGGAAGAATTGGCTAAACGTCCACAAAAACAACTTTTACACTCTTAGCTGCTAGCACAAAATACAAGGATATTTGGATATAATAATAAGTTCTTTGTCTTCTTGTTACACAGAGAGAAGAAACCCATTTTTATAAGAGGCATACATCTATTTAAATATAAGCTAAATAAATAATTAATTTAAAAAAAAATGGGGAAAAAAAACTCTAAAAGTGCCTGCTATAGTTGGTCAGGTTGAGGTTAAACAACAACTTATCTGATGGTGCAAAACTTTGTCCTACTTGTCAATTTGATGATTCATTAGGATCAAACTGAGGCAGTATTTTCACACATTGATTAAACACCACAACGTCCAGATCTGAGAATCTTTGGAATCTGCTGGAGATGACTTTATGCAACAGTAAGAGTCATTTTAATCAATTTTGGCTAGAAAAAGATATTACATAAGCTCATCAAAACAAGGTCATGGTGAGTTTAAATAAAAATTAAAGGAGAAAGAAAAGAACGTGTGTCTGGTTTCCTCTCTCTCTCTTTTTGGCATTGTATTTTTCACCGGTCTTTTGAAAATTAACTAGAGTTTGGCGTCTGGTGTCATTTGCACTTTGTGCTGACATCTCCTTTTTCACAGGTAGATGTGTGGGTTTGGTGAGTCAAAACACAGTTTAGGTGTGAGGGAGTACATTTCTTGTTTCAGGTGCGTAGGCTTGCTGCTGACTGTGTGTTGGGGTGTCTGAGGACCTTCTGACACCATGTAAACCTTAAGAGACTGCAAGAACACTTCAATTTTCTTTTTGTCTGTTGTAGATGCTGTTATCACCTGCTTTTATCGCCCGTTTTGTCTTCTGAGAACAGCTGACTGGTCACAACGGTTACTAGAAAGAGCAGTCATCCAATTGGTAAAGGGCCTGAAAGCCAAGAAATATTTCACTCATGGTAACACACACACACACATATCAGAACAGTTTTTAAAATTAAGTTTGCTTAGCAGGTATTATCATTAGACTAGTAAAAAGCTGACCAACATTCAGATTAGGAATGTGTAAAGTTAAATTCACACTTTGATATTCCACTGGAGTACAGACTGCAATTGGAGCAATCAAACATAACAAGTGTAAACACCTCTAAAGTGCAATGGTTTTGTTGGTTCGTTGCTCTGGAGCACACAGGTGTTTGTTATCCCAATCAGTGAGGGTATTAGAGAAGGAGTTACTGCATAACAAAGAAGAAAAGGTCATAACGCTACTTCCAAAAAATCTGTAGTTCACAGTTCTACAGAGAGTTCACAGACAAGTGGAAAACATTTAAAACTGAAAGTTTAACCTCAAACTTGATGTTAATTGTTTTGGACTGAAATGGTGGAAAAAGACTGAATAAATAGAGCTCGTTTGTAATTGTTGTCAGGGGAAAGTCTTTTTTTTTCTGAATTGGATCAGATTCATAAAAATACAATTTGAACAAACCATAAGACTTAAAAGATAAATATTTGACCAGACACTTCATACCAGCTGTCAGCAGGATGGTGGAGGGCTGATGATGTGGTCATGTGACCTGGACGTGTTGCTTCAACCAGGAAGTCCTCTGTTTTTTAAAAGACTCTAGATTAGGGGTGGGTGACATGGAAAAAATATCATGTTTTAACTATTAACTTTATTCTTTATGTACTGTTTTTATTACTATTAATATTTATTGCAGGTTATTGAAGAATGTAACCAAACCACAGTATTTCCTTATATAAAAACACAACCCTAAAAGAAAGAACTTTCTACTAAGTAACATTTCGAGATTTTAATCAGTTTGCACAAATTTTCCAATGAAGGAAATAATGGATCAGGGCTCCCAACCACCAGGGGGTCTGCGGGCTGCAGAAAAAGAAAATTCTATATGCATGTTTTTTTTATTAATGGTTGATGGAGATGAAGGATTCACACACACACATTCACAACTCAGGCCGACTAGCCAATTAGCTTAACATGAGTGTTTTTGGAGAAAACCCACACATGCACAAGAACATGCAAACTTCACACAGAAAGACCCCCGCTGAGTTTTGCATCCAAGACCTTTTTAATTAAAAAACAAAGTTTTTTTTCTAAAAGAAAACAGTGCTGGTGCCACCATGCAGCCCTGCTAAAGATCACACGGTGTGATGTGTCAAACACCCTAAAGTAGATATTTAAAACAGATTATTATATTTAATACCATCGTTCTACTTTGCCTGACATAAGAAGAACCAATGTTTCATTGGGTTTTGAACTGAGAAGGTGTCCACTGTGATGGACTGTTGGGTGAAAACGATCCAGCAGATTAATTGCAGAAACTAGACTCTTCATTAATTCATTAATTCATTAAAGCAGACTGAGCTGGGAAGTTAACTGCTGTCTTTCAATACAAAACCTGCAAATAGAAACCTGAACAAAACACTTTACACAATTCATATAATTAGAATTTAGAGAAAAGGCTGTCTCTCAGTCTGTCTTTCCATAGCTGGCAGAAGAAAAAGGGAGTAAGTGCTTCTGATTTATCTCCTCAATAAAAAAGTGGCACTTGCTTAGCTTTCAGAAAGACTGAGTTAATCCTGCTCATATGAGATATCAGGGCTTTTTTTGTTACCCTTTTTGCTCTTTTTCTTTATCACACCCACATCCTGTCTCTAGTCCTCTTTTTATTGCATAGATGTTGAATTGAAGGAGAGTGAGGAGTTTAAAGGTCAGCTGCTGGCTGCAGCAGCATAGAACACCAAGCAGTGTCCACAGCACAAGTAAAAACAGACAGGATTTTATTTTCTGTAGCATATATGTGTGTTTAAGATACCTACAGCACACGGCTCAAGGTGCCTCTGCACTCTACTCACCTTTAATTACAAGCACACTTCAGAAAAGGGGAAGTTATTTGTGGCCATGTGTGTATATAGGCTACCAGAGCGTAACATAGTGGAATTTGTTCTCTGTGTTTGACCCTTTTCTGAGGAGCAGAGGACAGTCAGCTTCATGGAACCCAGGAGGGAGTTGGGGGTTTAAGATCCTGCCCAAGGATACTTTGACAAATGACATGAACCTGGTATTGAACCCTGATCTCCCGATCAGTGGACAACCGCTCTGCCCCTGAGCCACGGTCGGCCCAAAAGAAGCCCAAATAAAATCAAAGGTTTCCATTTATTCTCATTGTATCATGATACTGAAGGGTAGAACAAGACTCATCAGAGTCCAGCTGATTAAATAAAGTACTTGTTGTACCCTGACATGGCTGGGACTTGTAGTTCTCTGAATAATTGATTGGATGTTTCCCTTGAAATGGTTTTGAATTAATTGTGTTTAATAAGGTGCTGGTATTGTGAAAGTGGTTTTAAACACTCAGGGCAACACAGTAAGATGAAGCTAAAATACAAATCCTACACACACACACGCACACACACACACACACACACACACACATACACACACGCACGCACGCACACGCAGTCAAAGTTGGACAGCTTTGGACACAACGCTTTATCTTTACCTTCAATGTGTCAATAAGAGTAAGAACTGGACTTCAGAGACATGTTTTGTTCTTTGTTTTATAAATCTTTCAGCACAGACAGTGATGGACACTAAATAAAGTCATGCTGGTAGTGAATGGAACTAAAGCAGTGACAGCAGATGTCTGAGATTTGTTGTTGAAGAAGAAATCTCTAAATGCTTCATTATAGTTGTTTTATAAATACATGTTTTATTAATTATGCTATTAGGATTTTTAGGAGTGTTTTACTTAATAATTCAACAAGGAATTCTAAGATGGACAGCTGGAAGATTTAATCAGTTTTTTTATAGTTCACACAGTTTGCAATCTGGATCTCACTCCAAGAGAACGCTGGAAGGGGAGTGGGAGGTACCAGAGCTACATGTTTTGTGTGTCTGGAGAATGCTTATTATTGTGAGACACCCAGTGGGTGGGGCTCTGGGAGTATGGGGTGAATAGCCCTTTAACAGTCATTCAGTCCCTGTACCAAAGGAGTGGGTCTGGTCTGCATAGCTGCAGTAAATGGGACATTTGGACTCTACCAGGACTGTTCATAAGTTTTTTTGGACAGAATTTCTAGGTACAGCTGTGGCTTGGAGGGTATTGAGTTTGGTGGCTAGAGGATGTCACTCTGCTTTTTGCAGATGATGTGGTTCATCTAATGATCTACGGCTTTTGGTGGGAAATTTACTAGCTGAGTGTGAAGCAGCTGGGATGGGGAGCACCTCCCACATCTGAGGTCATGGTGAGAGGTCCTGCCTAAAGTTAAAGGGGTTTAAGTATCTTGAGGTCGTGCTATTGAGTGACTGAGGGAAGGAGGGAGCCAGAGATTGACAGACAGAACAGAGAGGTGTCTGCAGTGATGCGGAGACTAATCCAGTCTGTTGTGGTGAAGAGGAAAATGAAAGCAAAGCTCTAGGTTTACCAGCCAACCTACATTCCAACCCTCACCTATGGCCATAGGCTTGAGGTAAAAACCAAAAGAACAAGCTCACAAATACAGCCAGACAAAATAAGTTTTGTCTGCAGGGTGGCCGGGCTCAGTCTTAGAGATAGGGTGAGGAGCTCGGGGAGGGACTTGGTATAGAGCCACTGCTCCTCCACATTAAGAGGGATTATATCTCCAGGCTAACCTGAGGATTTCTGGAGTACCACTGAAAGATAACTGTTCAAAAATGTATTTTTGAACAGTTACTAGGAGGTGCTTGTTTTGTTTTTGGCACCAACTTCACACATCAAGAAACAATGATTATTCTAGAACTTCACACCTTCTCACCACCTCAGCTCTGTGACTACCTCCATTGTGACTCAAAGCTGAATCAGCGGCGGATTGACATCAAATCTCTCCCACCTTTTAGTCTCAGTCATTTCACACAAATGAATGATGGATGGAAGTGTTTTCAAAGCTTTGAACGGCTACAAGAGCATATAGTCTCACCTACAGTAGACACCTGTCAGCTATCTGTCTGGACAATTGCAACAGGTTCCTAATAGACTAGTCTGGTTACAGAGTCTTAGATCAACACCATAATACATTTTTACCATCTAAAACAACTCCGTTCTCAGTGAAAGAATTGCTATACTGTGGATTTTTACACTGCATAACTTTTGTGTCAGATGGTCATTTACACAGAATAATGTCAGTGTTTCTACACCAGCAGCAGTAGATGTGAAACTGACCGAGTTAGCCAGGCCCAGTTTGTGTAATTATGCAGTGAAATAGTCATTATCATTGTGTTATTATCATTTTGATTTCATTTTGTGGGGAAATGAATATTTTCTCACTTTTTTCCTGTCATAACTCTGGAAATATTCAAAATCACTCATGACCCCGGGGCAGGTTTTGACACAGACTTTGAATAACACTGGTCTACACTGAGCCAGTTCATCACCACGAAACAAAGGTCATTTTTCTGACGGCAAGAGTACAACCATTGGATCCATGCCACTGCCCACATCCTTTGGATAATTAATTAGTCTCCTAGGGCTCAAAAAATCAGATTAACCACATTTTGAAAAGAAAACTGTAAATCCACCCAGCAGCTGCTGTCATGTGCTGATTTCATTTGAAGCTTTGAGTAAAGTAAAGATCTTCAAGTCTGACACGTCTCTCCAGTCACTCTTAACTTTTCTGTCAGCGTTGTTCTGAGTAGATGACAGATTTTGATGACAGAATGGTTTTATAATTACATGTCAAGTGATACACTCAAAAATCTACAGTCTTATGAAATATATGCTTGACAGGAGATGACTTTTGTTTGCTTTCATGCAGAGCTGCTGTTGTGACGGCTTGAATTCTTGTAGGTTTTTTTCAGTTAACACAACCTCTAAAGATGCTTCTGCATCCTGATCCTCTAAAAAGACGTGCTATGTTCTCAGTAATAACAGTAGTGGACATGGTTTTGCACACTTTGATGGACAAATTACATTTTATAAAAGACATTTTCTAGCATAATCAGGAGTCCACAGATTCTTGATTATATTCTAAAAGTAAAATGAGCAAGATACTAATCTAATCACCCACTGTACCTACCCCACAGACACTCAGTCTCCTATTAGTAACCAATGATAAGCCTGGATGATGCTCAGTGCTGTTTTAAACTGGTTTGTTTTTCGTGTTTATTGTTTATTTTAGGTTTTTTGGCTAAATGTTAACCTCTTTTTGGCATCTAAAATAAATGTAGGTCCTTAGGAAGCATTTTATTTGTATAATGCAACAATTAATCTGTGATTTATAGTAAAAAAAAAAGATAGTACTGTTTTAACATTGCTTTCACTTTCTTCACATTTCATTTCTACAGCTCAGTGCTCCTTTAGTACAAAGCTAGCTGCTAGTGTAGGGTTGTGCATCTCTGGACTGTGGCCATCTGATATTTATCTTAAAGCACCACCAAAGATTTAACCCATTGATGATACATGAGCGATTAAAACCAATTTGATATAATAAAATGTATTATGAGTCTATGAGTCACATTGAGACTTCATGCAGAAAAATATGACAAAGCAACAGAATGTACATATGTTAATCAAATGTTGTACTGCATATTAGAAAATGACAGCTCACTAACAGTGAGCACTTTCATAAAACCTGCCTCAGAATTAAACAAAAATACACAAAATAAGGTCTGGTTTAAAAATTAAAAACCTGCCAGGCAGCAGATGTTAGGCAAGAGTTCAGCAGTGAGCAGCAAAAATATAATTCTAAAACATGAGAACCTTTGTTCTAAAATATTACTTAACATAATCAAGGTGAAGCTCACTTTCATTGTTTTTTGTTTGTACCAACAGTACTGAACAGCAGAAATGGCAACAGAGGAAGAGTTTTACCCTGTAAAAACTGTTTTTACAAGATCAATTATTTAAGCATATTTGTTTTATACATTTTTTTAACTTAACTGATTTTTTACAGTGCAAGTCTGAAGTAGCAATGCTACTTGCAGGTTTTTGATGTGATGGTTACATGGATTAGATTTAATCAGTCCAAAGACACAATCTATTCACACATTCATGTAAGTGTAGGTACATCACTCCAGATGAGGTCATCTTCAGATCCAGTCAAAGGTGTATAAGCTGGTTTGAACTGAACAAGCTGATGATGAGTGGGTGCCAAAGGTTTAGTGATCAGCTTTAAATAATGATATTTGAAGGGAAGTTTCCACAAAGTGTGGACACACTTTCAGGGGTTCTCAATCTTATTGCATGAGTCCTCGATTCTTCCAAAGCCCAGTGCTGTTTTTTACATGAAATGTGAAGTAAGTAAGTAAAGTTTATTTATATAGCGCCTTTCACAGATATACATCACAAAGCGCTTGACAATATAAACAAAAAAACAAAACAGAGAAAACATTGAAAATAAAAAACAAACATAAAAACTTGAACATGTTCAAAAAGCTTTTTTACAAAAAGTAAATTTTGAAAAACGAGAGGGTCTTTATATAAGCAGGGTCATCATACATTAGGACCTACTATACTATTATACTACTATAAACTACCAAGTGCATCATATGCCCCTTGAAACTCAGATATATGTGCTGTTTTCTCAAAGGTTGCATGGACCAATTCTGATTCTTACAGACAATTAGTTAATTTTGTCTAATATTATTGTTGAACTTGTCACATAAGTCACAGCACACTTGCTTTAGAGTTGATAAAGAATGCCTACATTTGTCAGAGCAACACAATTATTTGTATTCAAAGTTGAACAGCAAAACTGCATTTTCACCCAAATCTTTAAAAAAATGGGGATGCAACTGTTTTTGTGTCACAGTTTGTACCATGTGACTCAGATTTCTTGTATTTATTTTTCTGCATGTTTTTTTTTCTCTCATATTCTCTCTCAACTTTCAGCAGCAGCTCATATGACTCCAGCAGTCTAAACATGGTATGTTTTTTGTGAACTAGTGAATTGGTGACTTTTGACAGTCAATTTAGAACCTGCAAAGGTTGAGCGTTTTACAGTTAATGTCAAATATTAAAGTGAGTTTAAATTGCAGTTATCTCTTTTTAAAACTCTTCCTTTGCAATCCAACATTCCCAAAGGTCAAACGGAAAGCTACCCAGTCGTGGCTGGGCAAAACAAAAAGAAAGTGCTTCTGATCTTGTTCCCAACATGCATTTCTGCAAAGCCTCATTTTACTTTAGAGAAATTCAAACGAGAAACACTTTTTTGAGACCACTTTTTTAACAACTAGATGTGCTGCAACCACAAACAGCAAAGTTTAAACTCAAATGGCGTTTGAAAAGAGTCAGGTCACAAAAATCGATACATTTCTCCCTGATGGGAACATGAATGTGCACTGGACGTTTAAAGTCAACCCAGCTATTAGTCTGTGTGATATCTTTAGGTCACTCAAAAATTGGTCAGATGAAGACAGTGGCAAGCCACAGTTGAAAATATAGCAGCAGTAAATCTATAAGACTAGAGCTTTGTGATTTTCTTTCTTTCCATTGCAGATTTTCTTGATTGTGAATATGTCAGTTCTTCAGAGCAACCCTCAGTGTAGCACTTTAGCTGGAGGTTAAGCTTTTAGCTGTCTTTTATGGGGTTGAAAGAATGGACCTCTGGTTCAGATTCTTGGTGACTTGAGTGGGGATAAAAGTGGCTTAGAGTCAGTGATCAGTGGAGGGCAGGTTGACTTTGGAGTCCTTATCTCAAGAAGGCCAGAGTAGAGCAGAAAAGTGAGTGATTTCAGTCTGCCTGCCACAGTCAATGCTTCACTCAAGGTAAATGACAGGATTTTACACTTTTTACAAAATGAGTGGAGTGCAGGTCCAATTTAGAATTATGGCTTTTGATACGTGGCTAAATCAACAAGTGAGGGATTCGCTGGCACATGTGTTTTATCAATGAAGAAAGTAGAAGAAGAAAAGGGATAATTTTCTCCATCAAATGTAGATCCAGAAAAAACTGGTAAGTGTTAGTCTTTTACACACCACCCAACTCAAAAAGCAGACATTTTTGGCAACCCAATCCAGTTTTGTTATTTTAAACCCATGCACATGTTCCTGTTTGCATGATGAATTCACAAATCCCAGAGTCGAAGGTGATTGGGATGTCTGCCTTTTTTAAGGAAGCTTTATTTTTATCACCCAACAAGACTTCCCTTTAGGTTGTTCGAGTTGAAAGCAGATTCTGAGGATGCCGGAATCCCAGGGGCATTGCTGAATTGACAATCAGTAGAGCGAGGCATTCGCTGCTGTCTTTGCTGCACAACATCAAACTTCAAAAGTTAAACATCTTACATTTTACAGTCACAGAATGTCCTGAATGTCTCTTCCATCTTCAAAGGTATCGGTTGTCTTATCTGTTCCAATTGTAAGCAGACAGGGTAGATCTATGTGCTGGAGCACCTGCCCCTTTGACCCTTGATGTTCAGAGAGACCCTTTGTCAAAGCATGACTGTAATTCTTTAGAGGGAGGCCTTCTTCTCGTTTTCGCAGTTTAGTAGAAGTTATGAAAGAAAAAAAAAAATCACCTTTCACCTTGTGCCGTGTGTGATGTGCTTGAACTGTGTCATTTTTGCAACAAGTGGATGTGTATTTACCAGTAAGGTGGAATTGCAGAGGAGATTTTTGGTGTATTGTGCAAGGTTATCTTTTTGCATGATTCAAGTAGTCCTCACTCCTCACCCAACGGTTATTGACAACAGGCTTTGCCTGTCAGGGACAGGACAGACTTTTAATAACCCTAGCAACCTTTAGCTAGGATTATTTATAAGGTTTTCACATTTGCTCTATTTCTATGTGAACTTTCTTTTGTCGTGGACAAATTTAGTTTCCTGTCATTTTTAGACAGTGTGTAAGTTATTTTTAAATAGAGAGCATTTAGCTGACAGACATTTCACTTCTCGGTGCTGTCTATTTACTGGTCTATTACCAGACCTTGCTACAGATATCCAAGCAGCTACGCAGTAGCCAAATCATTATCTGCATTTTAGACATTTAATGAACCCAGCAACCTTTAGCACAGTGCTAACAAGTTGAATGTAAACATAGATGCATTCTTTAGCAGAAATTCGTCCATGCTATTAGTGGAAAGAGAGATGGCTAAAAATATGTGCTGTTGTGCAAAAATGACTTGCAAGAAGAGGAAAGTTGAGAAAAAAACAAACAAAAGGAGCTTCATGGCTGCAAAAAGCAACAGATTTCCTGGTCATCCAGGTGAGAAAACAACAACAAAGAATATCACATATAGAAGGTGTTACAACTAAGACATTAATTTATCAATTCATCCCTTTGCCAAATTGTACTCCCACTCTGCACACATGCACCTAAACGATTAGTGACCAAGCTGTTGTTTTGCAGGTCTTTCCACCAAAATTAAGTCCCCAGACTTGACTTTGCATGCATGTATGCCTATGCCATTATGTGGCACCACTGCCACATAAACCTGCACGTGATCAAGCTGTTCTTTATTTCATAGTCATAATTATTGTATAACCTTTTTTGTGCACTGCATGAATTCCTGCAATTGACTCCCTGCACACTTATGCATCCAGGGGCACAAGCATATTTCATTTTTAGTTAACATTCCAAAAATGTATTGAATTATTGAATCAAATCTATATTCATGGTGCATTTATTACACATGTGCCAGGCACAGACTCTGACCAGTGGGATGTTTTGATTTGATTTATTTTCACAAAGAAAAAAGCTAAACAATACATGATATAAAAATACATATTCACAAATGTGATGGATGATGGCCAAAAAACCCTCAAGGGGCTTGTTAATCGGCAATCTCCAACTAAACTTTAGTATCTAACAATTAAAACAAATTTAAAAGCCAGTACACAAAACAAAACAAATACAAACATTTTTGTCTTTCTAATTAAAATTAACATAAAATTTTACAGTTTAAAATGTCAGTCCATATGGAAAATTGAGACTTTTTATTAACACCAATTTTAAAGCCTTTTTACGCTGATTTTTTGACAGCTCTAAAAATGATGTGGGAGGATTATTCCACAACTTCGACCCTCTATAAACACTAAACTGAGTCTGGGTTGTACAAGAGTATTGTGGCATGATGAGACAACCACTGCGGGTTGAGTACAAATGAAATTCATTATAAAAGAAAAAATATTGTGAACGTGTTGAGGAAGTAACTTTTTATAGCACTATAAACAAATAAAGCAATTTGAAGCTGATTTACTTGATAAACACTAAGAATGCTCGTTTGAGCAAAAAGAGGTTCAGATGGGTGTCTATGATTTACACAAAATATTATTCTTAAGGCTCGCTTTTGAAGACGAAAGATGAATTCCCGTTTAGATGGATGGGTGCTAGCCCAAGTAACATTACAGTAGTTGACATATGGATACAGCATAGAGTAGTACCGCATAACTGCAACCTTTTTATTAACCAGGTGACAGGTTTTCCCCAGTATACTAACTTTAGCTACTTCTGTACTTATGACCAGTGAGATGTTGATTCTGCTTGAATAAAATAAAAATAAACAATGACCTTGCTTGTTGTTTTAAGCAAACTTATGCATTATTTTGGGAGGTTGATGCTTTGAATAGAACTGCATTTTTTTTGTCTTTAAAATCATTCTGCACTGCAGCATCAGATTTCCCAGGCCTAAACAAGTCAATAATGTCAATATGTTTATTAGGATTATTACTTTTATCTTAGCATAATCAAAAGATTATCTTAATTTCCAAAGTAATCATTTGAGGCTACCAGGGGTGGTAATAAATAGTCAACGAGGGGCAAGGTGGGTATAACTTTGGCAGATAGCCTCTTTTTGTACCATTAAAACATGGAAACTAATAGTCAAAAAACACAAAGGTGCAGAGGGATGTACTGACCTGAAGCCTTTTGTTTAAAATTTTATTTTGTAAGTCTCTGTTTTTTGTTAAGGTACAACAAATGTTAACTATTCCTAATTTATCATATTTTAATAACACTGAGGAGTAAGTGATTGATTTGCAATATTCCACTCTCACATTAATTAGAACATAACTTGTTTTAACTTAGCTTGTTGTGATACATATGATAAAGGATTGCTATATTGAAATTTTGATTCTGCATCTTTACTTTTTAAAGACATTTTTTAAAGTCCCCTGATTTTGTCTGATTTGTGGTTCAAAATCTCCCCTAGTTTTCTAAATAATTTACAAATACTATGCATAGGTTCTATGATAAATAAATGCTGCCTAATGCTATAATGTACTATGTGACCAATGTAATTCAGATTATTATCAAGGAGGGAGGAAATGATTCAAGTGACATTGAAAAGTTGTTTGTTGGGACATGAATGGAAGTCGTTCAGTCAAAAAGATTTTGCAGCTAAATGACATCTGACTGGAAGCAGTGACTAAAGTAACATCTGCATGCTGCTTGAACTTGTGACCCCTACAGTGAGTGGATTTGATTACCCCGTTATGCTGTTAGGGGCACGTTTCTCTGGCATGCTTTCACTTGTCCCTTTAGAGGGATCAGTCACTGCAAATCAATTCAAAGCTGTTCTGAGGAATCGTCTTTATCCTGATGGGAGTGTTCTCTGACAGGATGACAGTGCTCATCCATAGTGTATATTTAAGGGTCAATGAATTATTTCAGCTAATAGTGATTTAGTGATTTATTTTTTTCAAACTTGTGCATACATCTCCAATACATTTCATCATTCCTTTTGTGTTTGAAAAGGCGTAGGCAGAAGTTTTCACTTATTTTGCCCTAAACACATGAACTATATCCTTAGACCTTGGCAGTCACCAGATCTGAACTCTAATCATATTTGGGTAAATTTGGACCAGTGTGTCAACCAACACACTGGGAATGACCTTTGAATGTTCTGCATGTGGTTTCCTACTCCACTGCCAAGACATTGTTGGATTTTCCCTTTATTTGTTACCTGATTGCATGTCACAATAATACAACCTAAGATTAGGTTTGAAAGCCAAAACAATGAGGTGGAAGACAGTCGAAATGTTAAGAGGTACTTTAAACTGCAGAGAGAAAATTGTGCACTCTACCTCTCACATTTTAACACTTTCTGCATTGACATTTTTTACAAGTTGACCTCAATGCTGAGACTTTAATTCTGTTAAATTTGCACAGCGCAATTCAAAAAGGGCTGTTTGTGGTTGTGAAAATCCCCCCTGGTGAACTTGAAAATCGTGTCCACAGCACTGATGTAAAGACTTCTACTTCATGAGTAATTTTAACCTACTGTATGTGTCATCCACATATCTGAATCAGTGGCTTGGTGCTGTTCCCTTGTAGGAGTGCATTGCTCTGTTTTTCACTTCCTTCATGTAGATCCTGGATTCTGAACCATCTTGCATCCATGTTTCTGCCAGTGAAACTTGGCATTGAGCTTAAAATAGATGGAAAGTCCAGTTGCCTTCATTTGAACCTACTAGGCTGTCCAACATCCTGAACTTACATCTGCTTCTTTTTTTACACCTGACTAACCTTAACTACACATGTTGAGTTTATATAGTTTATTCCTGAACCTATATGTTTTCTAACCATCACCTAAAGGACATTTGCTGTCAGTTTTCAATGAAGTATGTTTTTTTTTTTAGAATCTTTAAGCTGCATCCAGAACTAAGCTATTGCTAAACTGAAAGCTGAGAACCCTGATTTTTCTTTACACTAAAATTAGATCTGAAGTCCTGAAAAAGTAAAGAAGTCTTTCTGTGAGCTACGTCTGTGAATACCTTTGTGAATTTTGCATTTGAAGGAGTATAGTTGTAGGTTGCTGATGGATGACAATTCTTTGGGAGATTAGAGTAGTTACTGGATTTAAAGGTACTCACTGTAACTATTCAACACTATAATGTGACCCGACAAAGCAACATAGAGCTTTTGCAGTGGGAATAAAGATTAGTTTCACAGGAACGGCTCTGAAGACTAGCAGCTTGATGTAACTTGTCAGTGTAGTTTGTCCATATATGTAGAGGAAAGAATATTAGATGAGTGGAGCAGCATCCAGCAGGTATGTGCTAGAAGCTGTAACCTCTTAAAGTGACAACACAGAGCAGCAGGGGATTATGGGATGTGTGTGAGTGTCTGTGCAGAGGCCTACGGGGACCTTATCGTAAAAAGCGCCAGTGCAGCAATCGTCAACGTGCAGAACATCCAGCGCTGCATCTGCTGCTTGCACTTGTGCCCTTCAAATTTAACAGGCAATATAAACACAAGTGGGGCTATGCAATTATTCTCACCCAAGCAAATTAACAACAACACATCAACAGCTGTAACTTTAATCATCAACACCAGGGCGCGCGTTTCGTTAGTTGTGTGTGTCTGTGTGTGTTTTAGGGTGGGCGGGTCGAAGGGGGATGTTAACAGGATATATCTCGTCTCGACGTTAAAAGGCAAACACATTCAGCAAAAAAAAAAAAAAAACACTACGTGACAACATTTGCCAACTGGGAAGTGGCGATGTCATAAAGGATGCATGTAAAACAAAGTGCAATCTGTCTGTCAGCTGATGTTAAAGGAAGAGACGAGCAGTCTGGTGTCTGGTTTTATTAGAGACAAGCAGCAACATATGAGTCTTGACATTTAATATAGATTTCATAAACCGGAGACATTTCAGGGAAAATGGAAGCGAGGTGAAACAGATTTTTTTCAGAGTGGTTTTTACTCAATTTTACATGTTGGCAATCAAATACTCAAAATGACCCTAAAGAAAAATGATTATTTAGTGACGTTTAATCTAATTCACATTGACAGATTTTTGCCTGACACATTGTGTTGTTGATGAATTGCTACACCTGGAAATTTCTCAAACTAATGAGTGTAAAATGAGGGTTTAAGCCATGAAATTCAGCTGAAGTGTGTTCACAGGGGAAACCCCCCCCCCCCAAAAAAAAAACAGTACGTCAATTTCACTTTCGCTCCAACCAAGGTGGAAACAGCAGCTTCTGTAGCTTCATGCTTTTTACATTACATCCACATGAACATGTTGTGATTAAACTTTCATGCTCCTCGCTGTTAGAAAGATTCCTCCGGTTTTTATGCCACGCCAAGAAGTGCTGTTGAGGCACACAGAGGTCAAACACGAATCAGATCAGCTATCTGATGCAAAATATATCACCTGAGAGCAGCGGGCAGAGGAGGCCGTTAAAAACACCAGGAGCGGTTACTGCAGGTTATCTGCTGCAGTGCTGCATGCAGTTAATTATCAATAACACAGTATCGGTAAATGCTGTCCTTGCTGTTTGAAGCTAAGAAAAAAAATGCAGTTGTGTAATTAGAGCCACAGGTGTTTCGCCTCTGGTCGGGGAAAATCCATTTCTGCTTCGAGCCACGCAGCTGTACGCGTGTTCCTCCGGTTCTCTGATCTGCTGCATTGTCACAACGAATGAAAGAATGTTCTCAGTGAACTCAGCCAGTAAATTAAGGTTCTTTTAAAAAGGAGGAAGTTGTTGTGTTGATTTTGTTCCACACAACAGATGCATATGCTTCTTTTAACATCTCAACAATCCCAGCATTTTCCTGGTGCCGCCCTCACACAAAAAAAGAAAGGAAAATCATTTTATTTCTGCATCAAAGGAAACCCGGCTTTGTTGTGGGAATGCTCGCTCTTCCTACCTGTGCTTTGTCATGCCTCACCATGACTCAAGACACACAGTGCATACTAATCCAGCCCACACACAAGTCAGAAGTGGCAGCCTGCCTCCTTGCGAATGGCACCGGTACCACCTGCGCCTGCTGCTGCTGTTGACGCCAGATCTGCTCCGGCCTCCTGTGGCCGATCCATCGGGGTGAGAGGTTTTACCGGGCATTTACTTTATAGCCATAGGTTTATGTCTGCTTCTCAAAGGCCTGGGAAGGAGGGCGCAGAGGAGGAATGTGTAATTTATCACCGGCAGGGGCACAGTACATCTTTGTGACACGTACAGGAAGTGTTTAAAATGGGCTTGCTGTTTTATGTAGCATTTCGTCGCATCTACGGAGTGCTCTGACATCAAAGCGGTGCCATTATTATGCTTTCAGGGGAAAAAGTTCACATCCATCAGGGTGAAATGTGCTCCTCTCCAAAGTAACTCTGACGGCTGGTATGCTGCGTCTCGTAAGACTTCGCCTTGTAAATATTTAGACGCCAAACAACATACAGAGCCATTTATTTTAATCATATTGCACCTTTAATTATTTTTCAGAGGCTTTATATTGCAAAATCAATCGCGGCAGCATGAAAAGATGCATTTAATTTTCTTTTGCTATTAATCTCTTGGCCAATGAGATGATTAATTACACTAAAATAAAGGCTTCTCTCAGCGTCAAGCCTGCCTTTGTCCATGAAGGCTCTTTCCACTGAGCTATATTTACATTTAAATGTGTTTATTAGTGGAATTGTCTTATCTGCCAGGCCATGGTGGGGTAGGCCAAATTGGGTTCAAGAGCAAAGACAACAAACGTCGTGGTCTATTCTGCCAAGGGCGTCAAAGAAACCGGGACTCCAGCATGAATGGCCAGATGGTTGTTTACAAACTATGGCAGCGATCTCATGCAATCACAGGTTTCCAGTGTTTGATGGGAGGAAAGACAAATTTATCCTATGCCAGCTCAGATAAACGGCTTATTGAAATAAGAGTTGAAAGGGTCGGTAAAACCAACCTCTCTCTTGTCTTTTTTTTAAATGCACAACCCTGATAACTCGACAGTTTTTACATGTTTGAGAAAAAAAAAACGTATAAAAAATGCCACTCCTGTTTTAAATGCCAAAAACTCACATCAACCTAAAAGGTTCTTTTGCTTTGATGGATATAAATATTTTAAATAATGCTCTTACTTATTCATTCACATTTATGCCAGCCGATTGACTCCATGCGGTGAAATTAAGCTGTCACTTCTAATAAGTAGACCTATCCTGGAAAGATAAAGCCGTTAGAGGGAGTGGATTTTTGAGATTTCTCAGAGTGTGGCTATTTATTTGACCTTCAGGTGGTTTTCAATGGGATCTCATTCAGCCATGTAAAGAGAAATGACTTGTGTTAATATGGAGCAATGCGCCTTGAATACAGAGGAGACTCAAAATACGGTCGGCTTATTGCTGCCCTACTCCTAATGAAGCCCCGTCCGTCAGTCCTCCAGCAGGAGATAAATGGATGCTGTTTGTTTGTTCGTCCGGCACTTTTCCAATGCGCGTTACACTCTGTCTTTTCTCCCTGTTTTTCATTATCTCTACCTCTGCATCCTCCCCTGTTTTCTCTTTATTGAGCATATTTTCCCCGTTTCATCCTGCACTATCAAACAAACATTATTTTGCAGAATAAAAAGAACATAGGAGCGTAGGGGAAGTGGGTGGGGGGAGGGTGTTAGCACTGGGAGTAGGAAAGGTTAGAAAAAATGAAATGCATGAGTAAAGTTTTAATAAGAGAGAGAGGTAATTTGAAAAAGTCTTTGGAGGTGTTTGGAAATTTATCAATAACAACCAGCTGGGATTTCATGCATGGGAGCATTTGGTGTAATTGCCTGCACATCCCTGATAGAGGTTCCTCTTCAATAACAAAAATATGCTACTTAATGCAAAAAGAACTGACGCCACTTACCCACTCTTCCTTTATTTCATTTTATTTTTTTAGCTTTGACTTCAGCAGTTCACAAAATTAGATGGTTTTGTCGTCTTTGACCATTATCAAAACAGCTCTCTGATTCACTTCATCTAGGTTCTCTTTGTGCCAACTTTTACAGCTTGCAGTTTTATACAGGCAAAGAGGAAGTGGAATTCCTAATTTTCTCCGAACTTCAAAGGCATTCATTTGCATTCAGCTGCTCATATTTAGAGATTTTTATTTTTTTAAACAATAACATTTCTCCCTGTAACCCGTTTCCTACTAGAGTCTGAGCACACTGCAGAGGAACACAGCTTTTTTTTGTAAATGCATCACAGGTGATTGATAATTATGTTCATTAACAAAGAAAGATGTTAGAACCCTTTAATTGCCCCTGCTATTTTTTTTTGCAAGGATTAATTTTCTTATCTACGGTGCATCATAAAAGGGATTCTGCTTGTTGAAAAGCCTTCATGAAAGGTAATGGTAATGCCTAAATGACACATCATCAGTATTTTTGTTTGTGTGTTCTCAACTCAAATCAGTGGTATTAAAACTCTCCCTAAAGATAGATATTTAGAAGTGGAGTTTTGTGTATACATGAATGAATTAATGTCTTTACTGTTGTGAAGTGACCTTTGAATTATATCAGTTTGAAGAAATAGAGCTTTATTTAAACCAGACTGATGAGCTAGTTTGCCAGAATGTAGCTAAAGTGAAATGTCTCTCTTGTTTGTTGTAAATGGACACAGATTACAGATTTGGAAATAATGAAGGTTAATTTGATCTATAGGTGTGGTTTACCAAAAACCATTCTTTTCATGTTTTTTCTGATTAATGTTGGTCACTTTGAGCTTTTCATGCAGGCTGAACATGAAAACAGTCTTTCCAGCTTCAGCTTCTGATAGAATATTGAGGTTGAAATGCTAGGATTTGAAAAACCTTGCAGCTCTACATCATGCTGCAAATTTGCATACGTGGTCTCACCCATCTCTTGGCTCGTGCCCGCCATACAGTAGTGCTTTTTTTGGGCAGCAAGGTGGAGAGAGCGGAGAGCATCTCTGTGTGTTTACATGCACATCTAAGTTTGTAGATGTTATGTTAATGAACTGGGAGCTTTTATAGTTTACGTTAGAAAATCAAACTATCAAAGGAAGTTTGCTCCACTCCGCAAGCAGCAGCGCTTCCATGGCTCCAGCGTGACATGCGCTCTTTCATGTTAGCGTTCTGCCAGTTGTTTTCTTAAAAACGCTTGTTTTAAACGCTTCCATCTGACACAAATTTGCTCAGGCGTCCTCGTGTACCCTGCACTGGCATTTGTTTTTGCTGCCCTCTTCTTGTTTGTGAAGCTGCTGCCGCGATCCTGGAAGAGGAGCGTCCAGCCGGGTCTCAGCTCGACTGAGCTGTTTACATGTAAATGATATCGAACTACAACCACATTATCTGGGTGCTTCAGCTTGATTAGAGCCAGTTCGACTTCAGCCAGACTAACGCAATTACATGCATTAAAAAAATTACCTCAGTCGATCTAAGGCAATGTTAGGTTTTCTGATGTGCATGTAAACACCTCGCCTTCTTCCGCTTATCCGGGTCCGGGTCGTGGGGGCAGCATTCCAAGTCGGGCAGCCCAGGCCATCTTCTCCCCGGCCAAGTCCACCAGCTCCTCAGCTGGGACGCCCAGGCGTTCCCAGGCCAAACTGAAGATGTATTTCCTCCAGCTTGTCCTGGGTCGACCTGGGGGCCTCCTGCCGGCAGGACATGCCCAGAACACCTCCCGAGGGAGGCGTCCAGGAGGCATCCTTACCAGATGCCCGAACCACCTCAACTGGCTCCTTTCGATATGGAGGAGCAGCGGCTCTACTCCGAGTCTCTCCCGGATGTCCGAGCTTCTTACCCTATCCCTAAGGCTGAGCCCGGCCATCCTGCGGAGGAAACTCATTTCAGCCGCTTGTATCCGCGATCTCGTTCTTTCGGTCATTACCCATGTAATGACCGCATGTAAACACACTAGTAATATCCAATCAGAAGCGAGGGGTGTACATTTCATTAATAATAATGAGGAAACCTGCAGTACACCTCCTTCCCCTGGACACAGGTCCATCTGCACACAGCAGCTCAGCACCTGGTCCGCTGGGCTGCACATATTATTGGTAGGGATGCAGCGCTACATCTGCACCCTTGGATCGAATTACTGTTGGGGACAATTTAGTGATTGCTGGGTATTGGTGGGGTTACCTCTGTCCATGCCAAATCTATGCCCATGCAAAGTCACCTCCAATGTGGACAGGTTTCTAGTAGCTCATGAGGTATGAAAATACGGAGTCATTTTTACAAAGATGTCATCAGTTTGTTGCAAGCACAAATGCACCAGAAGAAGTTGGCTGTAGTGTTGTGAATGCAGCTCTGGGTGCTGCCAATAAGAATAGTAGCCTACTTCTCCTAGAATGACTGTATTTAAATTATGGTACATTACAGCCACATGCTGTAAAATTGTATAAAAATAGTTTATTCATGAACTGCTGTAAAATTCTTGAGAATATAGTTGATATTTGAAAAGGGCCATAGACTTTTAAATTTGAAAGAGGATGTAAAGTAGATGTATTATTGGTGCTGCATTACATTAAGGAATTCTGCTCATTAGCACTTTTTCCAGAGCTACCAGCCTGCACAGCTGCAAAAGTGGAATGCAGCCCTTGTTATTACACCTCTGCAAAAGTCAAAATGTATGCCTTAAAATGGGTCTATTATTATCAATCAGGTTTTTTTTCATAGAAGAGGCAAAACAAAGTCAAGTGTACCTGATGAATTAAAAAAGCAGTATAGTGGTCCCAGTTAATGAGGTTTTGTTTTTTTTTAGCAGTTTTCTTTCAGTGCGAAACCAAAGCAAAAAATATATTGAAGGATGAAGAGACCAAATTCCAAGATTTCCACCATAAGTTGTTTGATTTTCTTTCTTTCAAGCCACACATAATTGATGAAGTTGTGGTCAAAAACAGCAAAATCATCCAAGAAGTGAAGACTGGATTTCTTTTTGTCAGACTGTCAGGAGAGAATCACACAGGAGGAAGCAAGTGCTCTCTACTGAGCAGAGAGGAGGCTTAGAGCCTCGTAGTGAATTACAGAGGGAATAACCCACACTGCTACCCTCTGCTATCAAAAATTACTTGGGAGGGGATTGCTGCGGGAGGTTGTGTCTGTCTCTCTGTACTGGTTTCTAAATTTTCTTCTCTGCCCAAGGTGCTCAACTGATCTCAAGCCAAAAGCTGTGTGAAAAATTCTGCCAACTCATAGAGGATGATAGCTAGAGGAGGGCAAATTTAACAATCCACCACAGCACACTAGTGAAAAAGAAAGTGAAGAGGAGAGAGAGAAGGATGCAAGGGGAAATGAAAAATGAACTGGAAAATGAGGACACAACTCTGGTCCCTTATCTCCTCTTGTTGGGATGTTCTCCGTGATAAGTGCCGAGTAACTATGTTGTCAGGTCCACTGAAACACATTGCTGACAGCACCACAAGTTCTGAGGGAGGCGCTGGTGGCACCGCTGCTCGACTACCCGTTTTGATCTCGAGTACTTTTGGTTTCTTGCTCACTGAGCTAGAAATTCCTCGACCAAGGTTTATGGATGTTGGGGCCGTTAAGAGTCCTTGTGGTTAGATAGACGTGATTCTGCAAACCGAAAGGTCGCGCTGTACTGTCTGTCCTTGCTCTCGTCATTATACATCCATCAGTAGGCATGTGTGCTGCGTCCACCTTAACGCCTGCCTGGGCACTAGATTAAACTCGGCCTGTTTTGAACACAGTCAGCTGCATGTTTGTTGACTGATACGATCCTAAATCTGTGTTATTTCCAATACTGATCAGTCTAAAAGAGTGAAGACTTGTTTTTCTTTTAGATTTTGTTGTGACCTTGTTGTTCTGTGAGGTGTCCTTATTATGACTGATATGGATTTGTGGAAAACAGCTGCACAGGAAATCCAGCAGCCTGCAGCGTCTTGTACACATCCAGTGAGACTTGTGCACTCAAGCTCTGAAGTGTAATGTACAACATAAAATGATTTGAAGGTGAATGCTATCTTTGACAGCCTAAGATGTAAGCACAGTGTTTCCTTTCCTGCAGCGTGGCACGTCTCAAAGAGCTATTTTGTCTAAAGTCAGAAGAGATTGAAAACCATTTACTTCAATGCAATGACCTGCTCAGAGGGGCTTGCCTTTGCTATGTGCCTCTACGGTAAAGCTGTCCTGCCTCTGAAAGACATAAATGTCTCCCTGTCGTACAAGTGTTGCTTTCTTGTTACTGTTGTTTGTCCTCTAAAGTGGACTGAAGCTTACCTAAGCATACGTCAACAAGGAACACCAATGTTTCTCTGACACATGTAACAGTGTCTCTTCTTGAATTGATTTCCCAGAAAAAAAGGGGAAAAGAAATGTGCAAAAAAAGTTTTGCAGTCAATGTTTTTTCTTCTTTTTGTTTATGTGTTTGGAATTTTAAAACAGAAGCAAAAAGTGAGACACAGTAAAAGACAGACAGCTGTAATATGGAGTGCGCACTGAAATATTCCTCAATATGTTGCACTTGGAGAAAAAGATTTTCAACTTTAAGATTTCATCGAGTTGAGCCGGTGAGTTTGTATGTCATGTCAGGTTGAGTTCATTTGGTTTTGTTCTGAAGAGATTTATGCTTTAATTACCTTTTGTTGTCAAGGAACCAATAAACAGAAATGTGCTATTCTTTGTTTTCTTTCATTCTGTGGGTTTTATGTAGGGAGACAATGTCTGTTAGAATTCTAGTCCTGAGTTTAACAAGTTAACAACTTGAACATTTCTAAAAACAATAGTTGAAGAGTGACAATTCAGCTACTGCCCAAAACTCTAACATACATTAACTTCCTTCTATAAAGATAAAAAAAATAAGATCTATGACAAGTTGTCATGTATAAACTCTATAAGAAGGTTTAAAAGAACCTCGCCTCACTTTCATCAGCTTATCCAGGTCACAGGGGCAGCATCCCATGTAGGGAATTCCAGACTGTTCTCTCTCCATCCACCTCCGCCAGCTCCTTTGGTGGGACCCTGATGCAATCCAGGCCATCCTGGAGCTGTAAGTTCTCCAGCATGTCCTGGGTTGACCTGGGAGCCTCCTGCTGACAGGACATGCCCGAAACACCTCCCCAGGGAGGCATCCAGAAAGCATCATGATCAGATGGGCTGTATGGTGGCGCAGTTGTTAGCACTGTTGCCTTGCAGCAAGAAGGTCGCAGGTTCAAATCCTGGCTGTGGCCTTTCTGCATTGATTTGTATGTTCTCCCCATGCATGTGTGGGTTTTTTCAGGTACTCCCCCACAGATCACAACATGCCCTATAGGGTAGAGGGTCCAGGACTCCCTTGTAAATGAGATTCTAAATCTAATTGGGACTTTCCTGGTTAAATAAAGGTTAATAAATAAGAAGACCAAACCACCTCAACTGGGTCCTCTGAGTATGGAGGAGCAGTGGTTCTACTCCAAAGCCATCCCTTTTAAACAAACTAAGATTGCTATGTGGGTAAAATGTTGAGAGTATTTTGCAGATAATGTCTCCATAAATGTGTACACTGACACAAAAAGCCACCAGGCACAATTCCAGATCAAACTGCACCTTTTATTGCATGCTTTGCATAACTAACAGAAATGATGGCTAAATCAAGACAAAAATGTAAGATTATCAAATGGAAAGCAAATAATTCCAACACATGCACCCTTTATGAATGGTGGCAAATATAAAACTGTACCACCAACTTCTAAATGTTCCACTGTTTATAACAACACATAGAATTTGAAATGTGACATCAGACAGGTTTGACGGCTATAAAAAACATATAGGGGAAATCGAAAGAAGAAGCTCATGCATGAGTTTCTCTAAGAACAGAAAAACAAGGAATGAGTCAGCCAGTTTTTAAAGCACCTTCCATATTTGTCTTAAAGCTTTAAAACACTATTTGAGTCATTGTATATTCCTTTTCAATACAAAAACACAGAAGGAAAATTTGACATTTTAGAAAAACACTGTAGGTCACCATGGTCCACAAACTCCTCACACTATATTTGCCTGAAAATCTGAAGTAAAAACTGTTATTAAAGAAGGGGACTTCAGTATAAAACTGTTGGGAAGTTGCATGTGAGACCAAGAAAGATCAAGTGGAGGTTATGGTTCGTTTTTAAAGTAGTGCAACCCTTGGAAACCCCTGTTGCTTAGCAACTCACAACAGAAAAATAATGCCAGTTGAAGAACAGCAGCCAGAGCGCTGAGGCCAGAGTACTGATTGGTTCTGCCAGTGGGGATCTAATTTCTACTGTGCTGAAACTTATTTCTTTGAACAAACTTATATGGATTGCTTGGATTTAATATGCTGCCTGTTATTTATTTACTTTCACCCCTTTTTGTTTTTATTTTGACTCGGTACTTTTATCTACATTCATCTTGGTTTTCTGTCACTTAGAAATTGCTGCTCTTTTCTTCGTTTAATATTTTACATTTTGGTTTCTTGTTGCTCTTTAAGGCGCTGTAGGTTATGCTTGGGGTTGAAAATTGATCTTCAGTGGGCTGAGCTTGAATTTTTATTGTCTTGAACTTTCTAAAATACTTAAGTTAAAGCTCTTTTGTGACATTTCTACATCACGATGAAACAAAGATTTAAATTATTGCCTGTCTGTTTCTTAGACAGGGGATGAGCAGCTCCCTGCACTTCATCACTTTGGACTGACAGCTCATCAATCAGAAAGACTGGCCTTTCAGCACGGCTGCCTCACTGGGTTCACACCAGCATGATGGCTTAAGGGCTGCAGAATTGCTGCATGGCAGCTTCATGTGTGTATTATTCACACCGCCAATCTATCTGCTGTGTTTCTTGCTGCTGCCTGCACATGGTTTTCACACGGCAATGCGTTTCTTAATGGCCAAAGTTTGATTGACTTTTAAAAGTGAAGACTAGAGAGCTGACTATTCAGTTCAAACCAGCTGTCACAAAAACAAACAAATAGGACATCTTTATTACCTCTACAGAGAACTGTTCAAATGTAAGGTTTTTTTATGGCTGCAGTATATATATTCTTCTTACTTTTTTTGTCATGATGTCGTGCTGCACTATGATGGTCACTAAATCTCTTCCGAGCGTCAGTGGCAGGGTTAGATGTAGTTGGTGTTGTGGACATTGTGGCATTTCAAATATGAGTACGTTTCTAGAAAACTTACCACTACATATGAAATGGATCGGGGGAAATGTTCTCAATCAAACTTTTGAGTTGCACATGATGCCCCAAGCAGCATATCCCTCTTCTAACATCGGCTTTTCTCTTTCTACCTCCCTGCCCTCAGCTACAGTATGTCAGGCTACCTTATAAGGCATCATCTCTATATGTGAAGCAATGTTCTAACAACCTAAAGCTTTTCTGTATGGTGTTCTCTGTCAGAGATGGTCAATGTATGGAATGTGTTCCAGGCTGCCTTAAGCTACCTTACAGTAGAAGACCTTCCTCTGTCTGTGCTGCTTGGAGCAGGAGACTCTTCTTTCTATCCTAACTTACTCCCAACTTTTAAACTTATAGGGAGATTTTGGTCATTCTGAAGTTGCATCCTATTAGTTATTATACTGCAGTAAGGACCATACTCACCAGATACATCACTCAAACAGGAAGGAGTTCTCTGACTGAAGCAAAAGTTAAGACTAGTCAGATCAAGAGAGACACTGCTGCCAAACAGAGACAAATGACCAGCTAATTTTGGGGCATTTAGATGCTCATAAAGTCCTACTGATTCATTTGGATGCTATATTACCTGTTTGTTGTAAACTTCTACAATTTAGCACGAAACAGGTAGTTTGTATATTGTTCAGTTAAAACAAACAAAACACAGTCTTTTTCACAGGGGTGCACTCACGTTGTGTGCTGGTGTGTAAAGGCTACTTCACACCGGATGCGGTTGCGGTGCGGTGCAGACTCCGCAAGGATTAAAAACCATTTATTCCAATCAGAGTCTCCACACCGACTCCGGTGCGTTGCGGGGCAAAGTTAACTTTCCGCAACAAGTCTATTTTTGCCGGACACCGCAGTGAATCGTCATCAAGTTAACGTCATTGCGTGCGCCAAACAGGAAGTGAAACGCGAGCAGACGAGGTGCATCCGGTTTGTCAAAATAAAACCATTAGCTACATTGCTAATATTAACACGGTTTGGATATTTCAAAGACAAAGAAACAACATAAAACTTAATTAAGCATGGGCTGGGCGATATTGCCAAAATTTCATATCCCGATAGAGCTCATTTTATATCCCGACAACGATAAACAGACGAAACATAGAACACCTGTGGATCTCCTCCTCCATTGTGACCCAACATGCATCATATAAATCAGGTAACATGACTTTAGTAATGTGTTTTCAGCTGGGCATTTCATATCTGGGTTCGAGTGTAACTCACGTTTCTCCACTGTGTAGATTAGAGCCATAGCTTTGTATACGTTCGTGGTGGTAACAGCAGTAGTAATCTTCCATTCTGCTCAGCTGGCAGCTGCATGACGTGCTGCAGGTAAAAGCCTGTTGCAGTGTCTGTGTCTGGAGTTTATTCTGAGCTCTTACTCCAACACTCGACGCTGCTTTTGCAGCTTTTGCTCTTTGACTGTCTCTGTATTCTTCGACGTGGTTTTTGCTCAGGTGATAAAATATATTAGTGGCATCCGAGTCCGTTGTCTGGACCGGTAGCTGCAAACTTTACAAACAGCTGTTGTCTGGTCCACGTCGGTCTTTTTATATTTAAACCACATTGATGAGACAGAAGTTGTCCCTCTTTTAGGTATAAGCTCCTCGGTTTGGGTTAGCTGGTTATCCTGTTGACTCTGGTCTAAAACGTGTGCACTACCGTCTGCCTCCATGTTTGTTTATGTGTTGTGGCGCGTTCATGAACATCCCGTAAAGTGCATTATGCTGTAAAACTTCTATCGTGGCTTAAACATAGAGCTTTTTATCTGACGGTAGACATTTTCTATCGTCCAGACGAAATATTTCGTCATATCGCACAGCACCCATTGTGGAACAAACCAAGTGAATACATAATGCTCAACAAAAGAACGAGAAGACGACTCTAGCTTTTGTTTAGCAGCTGCTGCTAACAACGTACTTGTTCTCGCGTGAACCACCGAGATTTGGCGCTCCTGCTGAGGCAAAGAGCCGGAGACATTCTACAGCAAAACCGCAGCTGGTGTGAACTACTTTTCTTGCGGGTGCGGCACCGCATCCAGTGTGAAGTAGCCTTAAGTGTGGTAAACATCATAAATGGATACCAGTTCCTACTGCCACAACACACCTTCGCACTCAGGTGTTACGTTGTGGTATCAACCCCACAGGTTGTGATCAGGCACTGACAAGCTGCAGCGTGCGCTGAGCGACTGCGTAAGTGTCACTTCCCGTTGTGGGGCGCTGCGAAGGAGCGCTCATATGGTCGCGGACACACACGCCTGCACCGCAGAGCCCTCCTTTCCAGAGACGAACTCACAGCATACCGAACATAAGGGCCAGGTACTTCCTGGAGTACCTCAATGAAAAAAATTGCAAAAGGTGCATCCCTGCTTATGTGCAAAATTGTAGAGGTTTACAAGCAGATGATGTAGCATTGTAACACATTAGTATGACTGATTTTTAGTGGGAGTTTTAAATACACAATAACTAGCAGCTAGTTTGTCAGCCGCGTCTCTCCAGACAGAGGAGGTCTTCCTTTTTCTTAAGACTCTGAGTGATGTGGGTATGGTCCCTTCAAATGAATTAAAACAGAACAAGAACAAAAAACATTTGATGTTGCAATAATAATAATATATGTCTCATAATAATCATAAAATCATATCACAATAATAATTTAATTGTTTTCCCTATTTTCTTTTTTATTGGTCCACCCATAGACTTTATCTTGTTGAACTAATATTTTGGCTGCAAACTACACTGATGTTATAAAATACATGAACACTTTCATCAAAAATTTGTGTGCAAAGTTGTCATGTCTAAAACATGGTTGAAAACAAGTGACCTGCAGGCTGTGTGTCACAACACAAAGAAATCATGTGTCAGTTTAAAGCCAGTTTCTCACTGAGCTGTGACTGCAGCTACATGGTTATTGGAGACACTAAATGACAAATATGCAACTTTTTAGTTGGAATCATTCCTAATTGGTACTGAAGACACTTTTGTGAATTGTGAAACTGTGAATTAATTACATTTCACTAAATTCATGTAATTAATTTGTTTTTGATAATTATTGTCATGTTTGTTTTTTGAAGTCATCCTCAGAAGCGTCATCAGCTGTTTGTCCCAGACCTGATCTGTCAGGTTGGCCATGCCCACCACTGCTGACTAGGCTCTGGGGGGGGAATCCCAGGTACGTGAGAGCTGGTAGGCCCCCTTGTCCCAGTTCATTTCCTAACTTTGATGTTTTCTTTGATGCAGTTTTTATCTTCTATTTTCTGATTCTCACATTGTCCCAGTCCATATGTGACATTTGTTTTGGTGCTGGTGCAGTTTTTTCCTTGTTTTGTTCACACCCACAGAAAAAAACACAGCTCATGAAGACGCTCCACACCAACACCTGGTGACACTGCAGGAAAACTGCAGCTGAAACAAAACAAGCCATGAAAAACAACAACAATCCTTTACTTTTGACATTCTTTTGGATAAACGAACCTGATAATAATTAATTGAAAAAAGAAGTCATAATGAACTTCATTAAAAGTGTTCTTGTTCCAAAGTGTTTTGTTTGTCTTTATTAATTTTCATATAACCTTCATTTGTTGTTTTGTTGCTCTCTGGTTCATTTTTTTGTCTCTAGTCAGTCACAGCTTAGTTTCACAGGTAGTACCTCTCATTAAGCTGCCTCACATTCATCTCACCTTCTGACTCACAGAAACTAAATGACAAAGAGTTCCAGAAACCCACAATGATTCTGACAATATTTTGAGGAAATAATTATTTTGCAAATGTTTTTAACTTATTCAAAATGTGAGTGACATGGTAGCGAGACCTTGAGACTCACTCAAGGATTCTGAGAACCATACAAGAATGTTCATTTTCTCCAGTAGTGAGATTCAGGCTTCAAGGTCTTAACTCAACTGACCACATTCATCACAAAAAGTAAGAAAAATGTAACTAGATTTAAGAAAAAATAAAATATTAAAAATTAATAAGTAAAAATAATAAATAAATGACATTAAATAAATGTATTAAAAAAACTATAGATAAATGTCAACCATTGAGTGTTTTTGTAAGCTATTAAAAGGACATTGTTCTGTAGTTTATTTTCTGTTTTAATCAATTATAATTATTTATTTCCCTTTTTTGTGCAAATATTTGTACTTTAAAAACATCTAGTGACTTTTTTCTTTTCTTCTTTTACTTCTTAAGACCTTTTTTTGGTCAAAGTTTCAGGTTTAGTCTGCAAATCCAAATATAAAGCATGCACAAGTCATCCTACATTTTGATGCAAGTATATATTTCATCTACCAGGTCTAAGCAACTTAAAAGGTTTAATTGCTGCAACGAAAATATTATAAAGCCAAGATAGAGTGGTGTGTTTGTGTACATTTTAGTTTTGATAATTATGGGGTTGTATGACCTATAGGACCCACCGCTGACTGACATCTGACAAAAGCGTTCTGCATAAAATTACAACTTTTTAAGAGTGAAGCATTTTTAATACTTATAATAAACACAGAAAATAAAAGAAAATACAATCTCTGATGTATTCACATTATAAAATTCATATTCATTGCAAACATCATCCCTATTATAATATGCAATATTTTAAAGAAATTTCAGTAGATATTTGTATTTTTTTAATGTTTTTAAGTTCATTTCTAATAAAAGTGCAAAGAAAAGGTTTCTGCTTTGCTGACCTTGATCAACTGGCTGCTGAAGAGGAAGTGGCCTCGCAGACGTATCGATCAACATAAAGCAGAAAGCTGCACTTCAAAGGAACTTTTAAAACATATTCTCTTTTCATCGAGAGGCACATGAAAGAAACCTAATTTATTAGAAAAGAGCAACACAAGAGGGTCAGGCCATCATGGCCATTAGGTTGCATCGATGCTCTGATTTTACCAATAAAGCATCAACATGGATCAGTGTTGTACTTTAACAAGCTTTCTGTGAGCCTTTTGATTTGAGTCATGTTAGTATTGCAGAAGTCTTGTTTATAGTTGTTTTAAAATCAAAACTATAAGCAAATTGAGCTAATTAACTGCCACAAAGTAACAGCACCCACACTAACACACTGAAATGTTTCTCAGCTCAGTGTTATGAATTGTCCACGTTAGCTTTACTGGCAGCTTGTTAGTGGTCACATAATGTTGCAATCTGAACTATTGCTCATTACACATGGCACTGTTTCCTTTGGGCATGCAGCATAATTGGCTATTCTGTAACTGGTTCTGGTGTACAGTAAGTCAACCAACTTATCTTTGAAGCAAATTACCAGGGAACATGCGTGCATGTGTGTGTGTGTGTGTGTACGTCTGGGGTTTATATTTTACAGCTTGCCCTGTTCAAATCTGTACACACTGAGAGATTAAGAAAAACAACGGGAGGGGAAAAAGCACATTGCTCAGGCGCTCCATCGAATACCAAGGAAGCCATTATCCTGCAGTAAGTGGATAATTTCTGCTCTGTGATGTCTTAGATGTTTACTGCAATCTCATGATGGAAATAATTTATCAACAATGTTCAGCTGCAGGATTTCTGTCTCATTTTGAACCCTGCATTTGCACAAATACCTTTTATTTTAAGAAAAATAAAAGATAAGGAATCAGTCACGACTCAACATGTGTCAAAAAATATAAAAGCTGTTTTGTGAGATTCCATAAAATCAATAAAAATAAAGTTTTGTTTTTGTTTTTTCTAAAAGAAGTGTTGGAGGCATTTGAATTACAGGAGAGACAGGGTAATACATCAGACCCCGATCAAAGAATTTCCTTGGAGTCAGCACTATCGGGCAGCGTTTTGCCGTGATGATAGAGAAGGAGAGTGAAACCTTTTGAAAACAAATTTGTCACGGGGGATTATTTTTATCTTTATGATGACCTTGCAGTAAAAGCAACAAGAAGCAAAACATCCCATTAGCAAATGTTTTTAACTACTTCTCCTCACTCAGGGTTGTGAATCTGGACAATTATGAAAAAAATATCAAAAACATTAAAACTGCAGCCAAGGTTATGCAGCTTTCTACTCAAAGCCATCACAAGTTTACTTGCAAAAATGTCGACCTACTTTAGTGAACCGATGATGTTTTTTTTTTCTAATAACACAAACTGTCCATGGGATATTTAAAAAAAACACATATTCTGTTGAATGCTGAGATGGTTTGGGAGACAAATCATTTCTCCACACCTCTCCAGCACGCTGCTCCCTGTTGCACTGCAGCCTGATAGATTTGACTCCGGCAAACAGTCAGAGTGTGATTTATGATCAAACAGCACCTGAATCTGGGATTTATTATTCATTACCGCTGTCCGTCAGGCAACATTACATTACACTCCACTGTTTATCTCAGCCTGCCGAGCGCCAGTGCACCACCCAAAGGAGATCTGCTGGTAAATCTAGTTCAACACATGCAAAATATTTTAGCAGAATTACAGTCTCTTAAGGTTTTTTTTAATCTCTGTAACAAGTTTTTTGTTTTGTTTTTAGGATTAAGGAATACTAATGACTAAATATGTGTGCAGGAAATAATTGGAAACGTTTGGGTTGAGAAAGCGTCAAAGAATTGTGTCAATCTTGCATTTTAAGTTTTTATTTCCTCTAAATAATAATGGTCAACTGATAAATAACTGCAAACAATCTGAATTACCTTTGAAGCCGTTAGTTCTGTTTATTTTCCAACTCCTAATAAAGCATTACAATAAAAACGAGCCCATTTCTCAGGCTGTTTGTAATGAATGTGTTTTTTCCAGGTGCTGATTCGTCCCTGGGGTTCATTTTGGAGCAGTTTGAATCTGAGTATTGGCTTAAATGATGAAAACGCTTCTCCCATTCCAGTGTAGATGTGTTAATTAAAATCAGGCATAAATCAGCTGAAATATGTTAAAATATGGAGAATATGTTCAAAAGATAAAATGCACAAAAATGTGACGAACGAAAGAAAAGGGAAGAATGGCTCTAGCTGGGCTCAGACTAATCGTTGCACTATGAAGTAACAGATCACTCTTGTTTGTGTGAATACAAATGAACCTCAGGTGTATTATTAATGTGTCTGATGTGATGAATATATAATAAATACTGCAAACTGGTGGTATTTGGAGATAGAAATATCACATGTTGTTCAAATGTTTGCCTGACCATGTTGAACGTGATTTTTGAACTAACAAAAAAAAAAAAAAACAATGTGCAAAAATTCTATAAAATATTTCTCTTTATTCTCTTTGTGGGTGACGTTGTGAGCTACTTATCCTTTATTTTATATGCGTGCATATATTTGAGTGTTCAGATGTTTTTATCTACTTGTAGGTTAGTTTGTTAGAGGTTTAATGCTTTGCTGTTTTAAGTCTTTAGTCCTGCCCTCCTCAACAACAAACCCCTGAAAGGGAAAAGGCTGTGAATGTTTTTGCCTGTGTGCTTCCTTTGTCTGTTTGTTTGAAAAACTCCACATGCACTAAACAAAATGTATTAAACCTTTCATAGAATAATTAGCAGATGCAGCCCTGCAGCTGACTAACTTTTGGAGCCAACCCCATTCAAGGTGGCTGCAATGGATGATTGATCCTAGAAAACATAAAAGGCTCTTTCAGTTAATTTTCTTGATATTTGATGAGACAGTAGAAACAGCTTCTCTGTGTGCTTATAGGGTGAAATGTTCCACTGTTGTGTGATATTACTTCCTAACTAATGCACCTCCTAGCATGTCTACTCCTTAGTTTCTTCAGCTTATTGTCAGATCCTCCTGTCACCTGCTCTGTTTTTATGGCTCCCTTTCGTTTCTATATTGCACCAGCTTTGGTTTTCTTTGTGGTTTATTTTGCTGTCTCATCAGGTCTTTATGTTTAAGTTTTATTTTTGTTGCCTCTGACTGAGTCTGCACTTTGGCTCCTTAAGTCGAACTGTTTATGACGGAGCTATTTGCTACTGAAAGTGAATGTTACTCTAAAAGGTGACATTGTTTATGAGACAGCTTATTTCTGAAACTATAAGTTAGATTTGCTTGAATATGTTTATTGTTATTTTCACTGGAGTGACTGGTTTAGAGGAAGTTGACAACCGAGGATTGAAGGTTAGATGAGTTCAGCTAACTAAATATTTGTTTTAGTTAAGAGTTATGATTTTATGAATCTGTAATCTGATGTAAATGTTGGTATAGTGATCATAACCTGATCTGTCAACTTTACTTCTCATTAAACCCTTTTTGCTTTTATTCATCTAATCATGTTTAGAATATTTAAATAGTCTGAGTTTTTATTACATTAATAAAAGTTTAATTTGGTATATGGGGCTGTATTCAATTAAAAGCTGTGGATGTTTTTGTGCTTTAAACTTTAACGAGTCACTATGGGTCTACAGGATGATTTCTAGTCTCTAAACTATTAAAAATCAGTGTTTTTGATTTGTTTTCAGTATTTATTTCACTGTGAACTGATGTAAATAAACATATGTTGCATGATGATGAAGTTTAGAAAGAAGTTCAGGAAATTAGAGTCTACATTTGACTATTTTCTGTAATAACTCATTTATTATTTAAACATGGTCGATCAGAATCATACAGATTCTTCTTTTACCTGAACAACTTTATAAAACAAAGCCTTTGTCAATCATAATGCTAAACTCCTTACCTGTGAATAATTCCATCGTTGCTGTAGACCCTCAGGGAGCTCACTGATCCCTCTGTTTTAACAAGCTGAGGCTGATACTGTATTTCATCAGGATGACATCAGAGAAATCAGACTGTCAGTAAAACATGAACAGACAGTCTGGAAAACCAATTATCATTTGGTGTGTTTTCTGAATCAAGCTTCCGTTTTAAATGTAGATTTGGGGAAATGTTGGTAAATAAAAGAGACTAATTAGATTCATAGACATATCAATATTTACCGCTGAAGGAATTAACTGCTCCAAAAAGAGGTTACATTATAGGGTGTTAGGTCTTCGCATTTAGCTAATATGTCATATTTTCATGCATAATGATCAGTCACACAGAACAACGTAAATGACAGAATGTCATCACAATTTTCTCAGTCTGTTGTCTGTTCTGTCGTTTTAATGTCTGCATGCTCAGATCTGCACGTGTACACAAGCTTCAGTGCATGCAACCTGCAGCTTCTTGTGGACAAACACTCACTTGGTCAGGGGTGTCCAAATGTTTCAAGACAAGAGCTCAAATTATCAAAGGTATCCCAACATACTACAGTAAAGAAAAGAGCTCCGCCCACCACCATCTGACAGAAAATACAGAAGGGGCTTGGTACTTGTTACCTCCTTAGGTCACACCAAAATGCAAGAAAAACAAAAGTGGGGGAAAAAAGTCTGAATTGTAGACATTTGTATCATTTGAGTAGGGTAAAATGTTTCATATAAAGCTGAAAAACTAAAAGAAATATAGATTTATAGTTTGTGGAGTAGCTGGCAAATGAATGAATGAGTGCTTTCCTAGAATTCTACACCCCTCAAAGCGCTTTACAGCACAACAGTCATTCACACACACACTGGTGTAGAAGAAGTAAGTAAGTGTCAAACAATGTATGGAAGAAACAAGAGAAGTAAATAGATCGAGAAACCGGAGAACAATGACTTGAATTTGTGACTGTTAGCAACTGTAGGAAGATTTAATGTGGTAGTTTTCAAAAATTCTGATTTAATTATAAAAAGTGGTGAGATATATTAGGTTTTTAGGTTCCTGTATCACCAGTTGTACCAGTCTGTCACTGCTAATGAGTCACAGTAGCAGGAGTCCATCCAGAAGCCAAACACACAGTGACCAGTCATACAATTTAATTCAACTTTTAAAAGAAGCATACTTCTTTTTTTTTTTAAATAAACCTTTTTAGCTCTATTATGGAACAAGCCTTTAATACAATTCATTTTTTTAAACCAGATACTATTTTATAACTTTAATACAAAACTGAGCAAAAATGTAAACCACAAGTGATCATGTGTGGGTTTTGAAATTGGTTGCTTTTTATTTGTTAACATGAGAAACATGGTGATTGTGTCAGGGTTTTCCTACAGAGCTTAGTCAGAAAATTTTTCTGGGCACAATCTGACACATTTTACAGAAATCACACTTGAATTAAGCATAAGGCACTAGTGACAGCTTGCTTAGTCTGGGACGCTGTCTAGCACTGATTGCATCAGACAGAATAGTGTCAATTATTAAAAGCATCCATGAAATATCCAGATAAATTAGAAGAACAGGATACTATAGCCTCCAGTGGCTAACTTTATGACCTGTTCTCTATCTAGTCCTTAGTTCCATATAATTATGTTATTTTAGTCAGTTATTTACTTACAAATAATAAAGTCATGTGACTTGAGATCTTTTTCTTTCATTTTGGAACTGGAAGTGAAGAGACTGCAGAGAAAACTTGTGGGAACTTACAAGAACCCAGTTAGCTCATTTCATGGCCTGGATCCAAAATCATGCTCTGATTTTGGCAGAGCTCTGTGATCCGCAGAGATCATTAAACAATTTCCATCCATCATTAGAGTGTTTAGTAAAGTTAAGAGCCTTCTCATTCTTGCTAGGAGCTGTTCTCTGTCTGTGTATTTCTTTGATGGTGTTTGCTCATTTAGCATGGGAATCGGACATTGGCAAGGCTGTTCTACTAAAATACAGAACCTCTGTGAAGAATGGACCTGAGAGAGAAGCATCTGTTACAAAACAGTTCCTTGATACTGCCACAAAGACAAGCCCACCTTTAAGCTGCCGCTGGCCTTTTAGAAGTCACCAATCAAGCTTGACACATCCCAGATGAGAGCATCGCCGAAGCAAATGATGTATTTTAAGGCCACACTTCAAACACTTTGCTTTCTTGTCTGACTGGATGGGAAAATCAAAGAAACCAGCCACAATATCAGGATTGTGGAGCTGCACAAGTCTGGTTGGTCTTTGGTAATCTCCAGATGCTCAAATGTGCTGCATTCATCTGTTCAAAAAACTAAACTCAAGTATAGACATGTCCTAGTCCATAGTCGTCAGGAAGGACATGGGCTCTGTCTCCCAAAGATTAATGTACAAATCAAACGAATTGTTCAAATTGACCCCAGAACAAAGCTAACGACCTTGTGAAGATTATGGCTGAAGCTGGGCTGAAAGGCCACTCAGCGAGAAAGAAGCCATCACTCCTAGAGGAACAAAAAAAAAAACAGATTGTAGTTAGAAAAAACACACAGGGACAAAGACCGTCACTATTGGAGACATGTCCTGTGGTCTGATGAGTCTAAAGTGGGACTGTTTGGACATAATGACCATCGTTACATTTGGAGGAAAAAGGGGGGACGCATGTAAGCCTGGGAACACCATCCCTACTGTGAAGTATGGGGTTGGTAGCATCATGTTGTGGGACTGTTTTGCTGCAGAAGGAACTGGTGAACTTCATAAAATAGATGCATCATGAGGAAAGAACATTATGTGGAAATACTGAAGCGACACCTAAAGACATCAGCCAGGAAGTTAGAGCTCAGGGGCAGATTGGTTAAATGAAGAATGACCCTCAGCATCCAGCCATAAATGAACAAAGCTCTGACATATTCTTTCTCTCATTATTGTAGCATGTAGCGGACTAATCCTTTTGGCATTTCTAACTGACCACAAAACAAGACAAGTTGAGTCAGATTTACCTTCAACAGTGAGAAAAAATGTGTATGTCTTTTAATTTGGTGTTTGTAAACTTCTGGTATGTCAACCATTATGGTGCACAGCAGTACCTCATTTTGTGGCTCAGAAGCTTTAGACTGAACATATACACTAACCTCAACCTCCCCATACATTTAGTTACTGGTACTTCAGTTTATGGGGTCACATTCTTGCTGTTTGTGTAGTTTATCTGGAAGTTCTGCAATAGGACCTCTAGCACCAACTGGGTCAACATGCTGTGGATTCTGATGGAGCTTGAATGCATTAGTTAACCATTCAAGGAGCTTTAAATCTAAAGCAAGAATCTGAGGAAAATGTACAGAATTAGTTCAAACCATTAGAAGGATGCTTCATGCAGACAGTTCGCTGAGTTTAATGAACATTGTTTGGTGGTTAGAGGCTCTAACATCAATCCAGCACTTGGTGGATGGTAAAAACCTTCCATGTAGCTTGGTAAAGGTTTCAACCCCCCCCCCCCCCCCCCCCCCCCCCCCCCCCCCAGGTGGAGTTGGTTTGAGGAAGTTAATGGACACATGCTGTATAAGCCACAAACCCTGATGGACTCAGTGGTTTGCAGACTGAATAAGTTAACGTGTTATATGTGTTCTGTTGATGTGACATGAATTCTTGAAGAGGAGCTATCATTAAAATAAGTGAAATTTGATGTTACAAAATCCCATGTACCAAAGTGGTGAACCTCAAAGAGAGAAAGTTTAAAAAGTGTATCCATGCCCTCCAAAAGCTTCACAAGTTGTTCACATAACTTTTACCCCACATGGATTAAAAAGAGCGTTAACAGTGTTCTAACATCAAAAAGTACAAGCAGAAAGCTTTGATTTCCCAAACAAGGTTGTTGACTACCAAATAGTTAAGTTAGGAGGTTATCTAACCCGTCTTTACATCTTGTTTTATTTTAAGTCAGAATTAATTGAATGCTGTTGCGATGCAGAAAACAATGACGACATAATAACAGGCCTTGAACAGATCTGTCTTGAGCTGTGACATTCAGTCAGGGGCTCATTCTGAGATGGTACCAAAGCCTTCGCCTCTCTCATTGAATATTTCCCACACTTGTTACCAGGACAACCTGCTCCTTCAGTGTGCCCTTGAGTAAATATTAGGGAGGATGGGTGAACAGAGAAAAGCAGAAAGAGATTCAGTCTCTCGTGTCTCTGGGGAATCCTGAGACGGAGGGAGCAGATGTTGAGGAGGAGCCCTTCTATTCTCGGCCCGTTTCTGGAGGTGTGTTTGGTCGTTAACCAAAGATTTCATACAAGTGGAGGAGCGGCATCGGATCAGCGTTTTCATAAGGCAGAAATACAACTCTCTGCTCCAGAAGATGCGCGGGTCTCATCTGCCAAGATTGTAGGACTTGTGAGTGTCTGCTTTTTGCCTGTGATCAAACATGCATGACAGCTTGCCTTCAAAGCCAAGACAATATGTGAGTGAGGAGCGCTGGCAGAGGCGTGTGATCGCTGCATCCAGAGGAAACTCACAACCTCACCGAATAAGGTGTCACTTCTGCTGCCTTCATCCAGCTACTAAGACACGTATATGCTAGAAAGGTCAAAAGCATAAACAAATACTTTTATTTCATCCATCAAAATTTGTCAAAGCAGCCTTGCCTGAGCAACCCATGTGCCATCGACTGATAATATGATGAAAATGTGCTGAGAAATTCCCTGCAGTCTGAAGAAGTCATCTTTAGCTGTACATCTGCGCATGTCATGTCTCGAAAGGAGATGCATAAACAACTGACACCAAATTGCTCAAAGGGAAACAATACAAAAGGCTCAGTTTATTGCAGTCATTCAGGATTGGCATCTGATTACTGAAACATGCAGACACATCAGCGCAGCACACTGCCAGCTTTAATTACCTCGAACCTCGTTCAGGCCCTTTTAGCAAATATTTTCAAAGGAGAGGCAATGCAGCAGCTGTATTTGTGACAGAGCTGTAAACAAGGTGCAGCAGATTTAAATCGCACGTGACAAGACAGGAATAACAACCATTCCCCAGGAGGTGTTTTTCTTTCTTTTTTCCCCCTCTCTTCAGCAAACTTCCCCTCAGGAGGACAGATTTATGCATTTGAACTCGGACACAGTGGTCGACACAGAGATCATGCTTTGTGGGAATACCGATGTGTAAAGTTCTGCAGGTCAGCAGGGATGAAAGTAGAAATGTGTTGGGCAACAAGCACTATAGCGGAAAGTTTTGTTTAGCTAAAATAATAGTTTGATATGGTAATGAAACATTACAAAATCAGTTCTTAAGTAACGATAGAATCCTGAATTTTTTAAGTGAACAATATTGTCATCTTAGTTACTTTTTTTGTGCTATATTTAGCAACCCATCAGACCCCTCTAGTGCCCCTTTTTCCAAAATGAGACACATCTAGTGGTTTTTTCTGGTGTTTGGAGGCTTTGACATAACGATTATTGGTGAGCAGCGAGCACTCCCGTGTCCCAATGCACTCACAGGCAGCCCAGACTTTGTGCAGAAGTCAAGTTAAAAGTTCAATAATTTAGCACATATTACCAGACTTAAGACACTAAGTGCTTCACAAAAAAGATCAAAATGCACAGTAAACAGAAATATGAAACTTTTACACAAAGAGATTTCTGACAACTTTTAGGACCAGACAACAAATACTTTCTTTACTGAGAAGTTGGCAACACCAGATGTGACATTCTGTGAAAATGTTATGACTGATTAAAGTGTCACTTGTTATAGATAGCTTTTTAAATGGCCCCAGTTTGGCGAAATGTAGATTTGTTCTGACTGGACCAACAAGCTAACAGCTAGTCTGGGACAATAACTGCTGTTTTAAAAGGACTTCAAAATCAAATGTTTTGCAAGTTCAAATAAAAGCAGTTTTGTTAATATTTCCATTTGCATTACACAGTTATTTTAGAATTCTATTGCAACACAACACATGGCAGCAGCTGTTAGCTTTAACACTCCTGGTGCCGTTTGGGATTTGGATAAATGAGTAATGTGAAACTGACAACAGCCCAGATGTTTTGAAAATAGTTTGCAATAATAGGGGGAAAAAAGAGAACATTTTGACATTAGCGTCATTTTAAGACAACAAAAGCTCCCCACTGAAACTAGCTGTTAGCTCATCAATCCTGCCAGATGCTCGAAGCAGAGGATGAGCTATTTGCAGCAGGTAGGATATCATTATTATGCTGCATAATCCTTCTGCAAAAACATACATTTGAGCTATCACATTAAAAATATTCAGTGGTAGATACATATTCATTGAGTCAATAGCACATGCAAAGAAAACAACTCCATCCTAAAATGTTGCACCTCTTCTAATTTGATCCAGGCTGCAATTATGTGTGACTAATGGTGTTTAGTGCAAGTTCACTTCGGATGTTTTGCAACAACACTGTCTTACACTGCTGGTCTTTGTTTGGGAACATCCAACGTTCAAACCCACTAAGGCCTTATTTGTATGCTAAACGTTGTTGTGTGCATGTTGTGTTTTGTTCTAACCAACACTTTGTGTGTTAAACCTTCACTGAGCTTAAATCACACTGCAAACTTTAGGTGTGAAATAGAAAACAAAGCCAGGCCTAATATTCTCCTTGATTCTATGCAGCGGGTGCAGTGGTTTGGATGTTATTAGCTAAGTTGAACTTCGTGTCTATCCATTATCACTTTGATTAAAAAAACAAGTTTTAATTAAAGGACTCTTCCAGACTTAAGAGGAGGGATATAAGATCCAATAGTTTTACAAAGCTGGTACTCGACGTATACCCAAAAGGAGCGAGGTTGCCATGGCAAAATGAAATGATGAGGCAACATTTGCAGTCAGAAACACACTGACTTTAAATGATGTTGTTCCTTTACTTTGTTCTGGTGAACGCTTTTGTGAAGTGACATGAAGCTTATCCTCTTTAATTGAAGATAGCGGCGAGGCTTAAGGATGTCCTCGGAGACGTTCTATATTATGCTCTATATTTCTTTTTAATGATGGTCAGACAAGGGCATTAATTTGTCAAACTAAAAGTGCTTATTTATGCACTCTGTGCTGGACTGACCTCGACATGCTGACTTGTACATTCAGCCACTTTGTTCAGACATTTTCGTTTTGCTGTTAATACAACAATGATTATTACTCAAAAAACATGACAGGGTAAAAATGTATACCTTCATTTTTTTTAAATGAATATATTTATTTATTATGTATCTTAATGGTGACAATGATGTTGCTCTGCTCACAGATAATAACACAAAACCCTTGCAGTTAAACCTGAGATTTATTAAGTTTTGTAGAATTAATCAGATACAGATGAGCATAAATAACCACATGTCATGCTGCTGTTTAATTAGAGGTGCGCATTACGTGATAGCTCACTCTCGAGACAATTCATTTCCCATGAAAACGTAGGAGGCAGCTTTTAGTCATTAGCTATTATTATTTTTAAGTGTCCAATGATGGATAAAACTATCTAACAGAATCATTAATGAAAGTCATTAATTACAGGCCACCACCCGAGGGCTCATAATTAATGACTAAACACGGGTGTCAGTTTCAAGAGTCTTTTGTTTGTTTCTTCTTTTTTCAAATCAATCCAGGAAGGATCGACTGTAACAAATTCAGCAGTTGTGACGGCGCATTTATCTCATGACAAAACACTCCTTTAAGTAATGCAACTGTTATTTGATCACATTTTGCAGTGAATAAAATTAAAGAAAACTTTTTCATAAACACTAAGGAATAAAAAATTCTGGGATCCAACTGTTCTAATGACACAAAACACACATCCCAAACATTTATATTTAAAGCTGTGAGGGTTTTTTTTACACAGTGACACATCAAAGAAACACAAAACAAACACTCTTCTATTCAGATCTGAATTAGATTGTTCAATAATTACTTAGAATTGACATGTTTATTCTTGCTACCTTAAGGTGACTGATGACTATTAATAGAATGACATGAATAGATCTAATACACAAGTTGCTCTAAAAATCAAGAAAAAAAAGGTCTGGGGCCTCAGAGAATCTCAGAAGATACAGTATAAATTTTAAAAACTTCAATCAGAAATAGGTGGGGTCTTAAGTTATCTTTATTTTGTGGCACAGAAATGGAATCGTTTAAAAACTAGTAACACCCTATTCAACATATACATGGATTTATAGTGGTTGTGTTTTGGCGTGGGCGTTTACAAGCACACAGTGCTTTAGGTGGGGAAAAAAGTGCCGGAACTCTCCTTAATGTCATGCAAATATGGGACAGAAATATGGGTGATATTTTTATAGAGATCTATCAATCGGTCAATAGTTTTATTGCACAGAAATTACAAAGAAAAGTTAAGAAAGCCAATTCTATTTTTGTGAAGCACTTTGTGATTCATGTCTGTAAAAGGTGCTTTATAAATAAACTTTACTTACTATTCTAAATTAATCCGCATAAACCAAATTCAAGCTCACTTAGCTAGTCACTAATGTTCCCTTCCACATTGTGATCTCTATAAACTGGTGGGCCGGCCCTCGCTTCATACCTGGAGACTCCATCTTTGACTTCTAAAAGACAATTCAGGACAAGACACCTCTCTATCTGTCCTCTCTTCTTGACCTCGTCCATTATAAATATCACACTAGATCTAGTGAATATATTCATCTCATTATCTCCTACACCTCTACTGTCTTTGGCTGTAAATCCTTCAGCTCTGCAGCAGCATGTGACTGGAACGCTTTACTAAACACCCTGAAACTTTAACTCTGACATCTAAACCTTTAAATCTAAACGTTATCAGAATATAACTGACTGCTGCTCTTGTTCATCACCCAGGTCACTCTTATTCAACTCACTCAAGTCACACAGTTCAACAGGTCACAGAATTTGGTGTAACACCTGTTTACGTCAAGATGCGTTCCCTATCCATCTGTTTCCCTGCGCCCTCCCTGCTTCCCCACACCTCATTCTTTGCTTAAAATCAACTCGACCTAACACTGGAAAAAGTCACAGTATACTCTGAGGGGTAATATTTAAAGTGCCGACATTCCATTGCATACCTGCCCACTTAAAGCACTGCTGGCACATCTATTTATGTGTACCTGAGTTGGAAATGAAGAAAATACCTTATAATGTGGCATCTGCTCCTCATGGTTAGTGAGGTCTTGCAAGACATTGATTACAAATTTAGCTGATAAATGACTGACACTCATTAAAATGAAAAAACATTTTTGACAATGTGTTGTGTACATGAGGAACAGGGAACAAGTAAATATACTAAATGTGTGTGTCTGGTCTAGTAAACAAAGCCAAATAAACAGAGTGTGTAATTATGTGCAGCCTAAACAAAAGTTCATTCGTTTGCATGCAAGATTACATGTTTAAAGCTCACCGTAACCCAACCATGAAAGTGATCATAATTACAAACTTAGAATGAAGCTAATCAAAGCATGTGGGATTTCAGTCCAATCAAAGTTTAACCAAGTTGCTAATTGAATAACGTGTTGTTGCCTTACACATGCACACTGATTTGGCTCTGTGATTGGTGTTTTGCGAATAGATAATGGGTTTTTAATCTCAAATGTTTTTGATGAAAAGGGTTCCAGAGTAAAAGAATTGTGAAACGTCACCCTTGCACTCGTGTGTAGACAGCTAAAACACAACCTTTCAAAAACAATGAGACCCTAGCCCTCCTCTAACCTAACCTATGATCCCAAGTGCATCAGAGCCAAGAACAGATGACATATTTGATGAGTAAGAAAATGTCAGTTATCTCTGGGTATTTGGACGCTCATGACTCCCAGTCAACAATATTTTTGTGACCTTGTAGTTTATTGTGACACAAAGTAGAAGTTCAACATCATCACAAAAGATCCAGTCCTTTGCTTTCACCCTCCTCTTTATGCATCTACAGTCCAAACCACAAATTCATCTGTCTTCTTCTTCTTCTGTTGTTTAATGACAGTTGGCAAAGCAGCCTGTAAATGCATTGCCCTCCACCACCTTTTGGAGTCTGTCATACCCAGGCTTTATGTGCATGTTCCTCTACTCGTTTTATTTTTAATGATTTTTTTTTTTGTGGCAGTGTTACAGCAACACATAATGGTACCACAACATTATGAGTTGAGTGTGTGTGTATGTATGAAATTGTGCCATGTTTACAGGGATAAACAATATTGCCAAAAGTGCTGGGACATACGTGTGTCTTTACACACATGATGTTTAATGACATCCGACTCTTAATTCGTATGGTTTGATTTGGAGCTGTCCCAACCTTTGCAGGTTAAACTCATCTTGGAGGATGTGTTTTATTTGTGGTCGGGGGATTTTCATCATTCTTCCAGATGCACATTTATAAGGTCAGTCGCTGATGTTGGTTGAGGAAGTCTAGCTTTCATTCTAATTCATGTCACATATGTTTTGTGGGGTTGCAGGAATCACGTTTTGACCAGCCAACTTCCTGAAATCACTAATTTATTGACTTCTCCCAAAAATTTTGGCAATACAGTGTATTTTTTTAGAAATGACAGTTAAAAAATGTTTTGGGAAAAAAGCAATGAACCAGAAAACAAGGCTCTTAATTTATTGGTTGATCTAAATCCCAGTCCTCACCTATGGTCATGAGCTTTGACAGAATGAACAAGATCGTGGTTACAAGCAGCTGAAATGGATTTCCTCTGCGCGGTAGCTGGGCTCAACCTTAGAGATAGAGAAAGGAGATCAGACACCTCCTAAACACCTCCCTGAGGAGGTGTTTTGGGCATGTTCTGCTGGCAGGAGACCAGATGATGACTTATGACAACATGGAGAAAGTACATCTCAAATCTGGCCTGGGAACGCCTTGAAGTCCTGCCGGAGGAGCCGGTGGAGGTGGCTGGGGAGAGGGTGGTCTGTAATTCCCTACTTGAGATGCTGCAGACGGATTTGGATAAGAGAAAACGAAGTGAAATAAAAACCACAAGGCCGACATCCATTTAAGCCTCAAAGTTTTATCACTAGAAAAATCAACGTTGACTCCCCAGTCCACCACCTGTATGTACAGTTATACACATAAATTACAAGTCCCTGTTTAAAAAAATATGTGAAAAGGTTTGAAATGTTTAAAGTTCTGAAGAGGAAATAGCAGTTGAGCCCATGAATGAGCACTGAGTCGCTATGTGTCCAACCTGAACGGATTGTAGTGGATACATCATGAGTTTTATAACTTTACAGCAATCAGCCCCGACTTTACACATCAAAGTGGATAACACCAACCGGACAGCATTAGTTTATCTGAGTAGTTTGTGACTGGGATCCAGAAATAGCGCTGATGAGGATGAGCTGGTCCACATCTGCTAACGATGTGCTCTTTGAGCAACCAGCTCGTTTCTGTAATGACCAAAAGCAGTCCGATGTGTGACCCCACACAAATTGGAGTGGGGTCACAAACAAGCAGACTTTTTGATAATCAGGTGAAAGTAATTTACTGAGGACAAAGGTGCTTCTCTGAAACAGACATAATTGCTAAGCTGCTTGACATTCACACCAATGTAATGGATTTTTAATTTTTAGCTCAGTGACATTCAGAATTTTCAAGGTTTTTCTACAGACAACACACAAGTGTTAGGTGATTATCAGATCTTTACGCTGTAATGACCAGAATGTAAAAAAACAAGGACGAACCAGAGAAATCTCTCTGTTTAACAAGTCAACTCCACACAGAAAGGCCCGGCTGAGATTCAAATCACAGACCGCAGTAGGTGAAGGTCACACTTAATTTGAACTTTTCCTCATGTAGGTTCAGATTGATGGTTCTTGAACAGCATTGTGTTCACATCTTCCTCTGAATGCCTCATAAATCAACACAAGGGGAGAAACTTTCATCTGCTTACCACATGTCAAGAGCATAATTTAAGACATGCTTTTTGGCTCAGATAGCAGTAAATTACCCACCAGAAAAACACTTACACTAACTTAAGTGAATAACAAGCCCCATGTCACTTCAGAGCATAAATCAGATATGTGAGCCCATTGTGAAAATGAATGAAAAGTGATACACAAAGAAACTTTTTGGATTTGTAATAATATTCATGTTAAAATTCTTCAGGTTAGTGTGAACAACAGTGACTAGTTTGGAACAATACTATTTCTGGACATTTTAAACATTTGCACATGGACAGGTTTTAATGAAACTCAGCAGGTCTTCCTTAGATATTAATCTACAATTGATGCCAAGCTCATAAATAGGTGACACTTTACATTACTTTATAAGTTAGTTATTGATTAGTTTGTAAAACCTTATAAGGTATTATTAGCAATAATAAAACAATTATTGATATGTTCTCATTTTTTGGAAATTAATAAACTTTTATTTAATTAGTTTGGGGTTTGTTTGTTTGCTTTTTCGCTAAATGATTACTTTATTTGCATGTTTTACATATTTATTGGTATGTTTTTATGCCATTTATAACCTAAAATAAGTCTTATTGCACAGTTAAAACATGTCTTTATTAATGAGTGATGAGAAAATTTGAAACATTTTAAATTGAACATCAATTTCAACATTTAAAAGATGCATTTCCAATAAATTAGGCTCTATATTGAGTTAACATTTGGTCTATTAGTGTCTGATTATTGACCCATCACATACTCAGAGTTAATCAAAATATCTCACAAACCTCTGAACAAATTTGAATTAAACTCACAGGAAGTTGATTGTACGTCTAAGTGATTAACTTTTGAGGTCAACCCCAAGATGACTGCTACAGCTAACTGACTTTAGCAAACACTAAATGTTCAACAAACCAGTTCAGCGGTTCCCTAACTTTTTTTGCCATGCACAATGGTTGAGAGGCAGGGTGCAGCCTGGAGAGGTTTCCAGTCCATCACAGGGCTGTGCATTTTTGTCAAAATAAAATAGCTTTACATTTCCTTGAGGAAACACAAGAGTCTGCTTTTTTCACATTTTCTGTATTCCAACACAGCTAGTCTGTGGAGTAAGTAACCATATGTACATAAATCTCCAACATAAAGTTTACAATGCTTGAACCACTGCAAAGTTTCTGACATTCTGAGTCATTTTATGTTGTGGAAATGGGTCCTAATTAAGCAGCTGTTAGCTCAACTCCTTCAGGAGAACTTCTTACTAATGACTGACTGCTACTCTAATCTGAACTTTTTATTTAAGTTGTCTGAACTGTTTATTCTGTTTTATATGTAACATGTTGGTGCTGTTTTGTCAGCGTTCCCTGTGAGTATTTCTTCCCTGTGAACATGTGACCTGATTGATTGTTTTTGATGACACTTCCACACATTCATAACAAGGTGACCCGTTCAGGCTGATGGCTAATGACAGAACTCTTTACTCTCACACATGGACCTTACACTTTCTATCTCACACAATTCACACTTTTCAAATCCTCTCACACCACACATACATTTTCTCACACAATGACAAACATATTTAGATCTGATGACGTCAGCGATGTATAAAAGGAGACTGACTCAGCACACAGAGAGAATAGAGCAGTAGTTATTTTTGTTTCCCATCAGAGCTAGTTTGTTTTTCTCCTGGACCTGGATGTGTTTGATATTTTTTTATACAGTAAAATCTGTTCAAAAGGGAATCGTTTTTCTTTAAAGTTTCTTTTGGGGAAAGAAATGTATGCAAACTGTTTAAATATGATACATTCTGTTGAGACTTACAATGAAAATGTAGAGCTGTCACATAAATTATTTAAGTTTGAAGATAAAAGTTTTCTGTTAAATCCATGGATCCGATCCTTTGAAGGGCTATCTGGTAAAGGTTAAGAACACAAGATCAAGAAGAAAATTTTTAATGTCCAATCAATAAAATATTGCTCTTCATAATAACTTATTAGCACTTTTGTCAGATGAAAGATGTTTAGTTTGCTGCACGGACAACAGAGATTCTCACATTGCATTGTGGGTAGTATTTGATGTTTCTGTATGTCGATCATTGAAATTGTAGAGAAATGTGTGAATAGAGCAGACATCTCATTTGGAACAGGCCCTGCTGTGAGGAGCTGTTAGCTTTAGTCAGAATCAATTTGTTTCTCCAGACTGGGATCATTGAAAGAGCTATCAATCACAGGTATGATGTTTTAATTGTTTATAACTTTTCAGAACTCTACTTCTAAAGATCTGAACTACCTCTTCTGTGCTTTGTTTTGAGTTGGAACTGACTGATAACTGGGAACTATTATACTGAGGTGCAGACGGCAAACATTTGATGACCAAAAGATATGCGCCAAAGTTGAAAAAACACAACCAACTAAAATACACAGGGAAAGGATCAGGAAACAAAATTTCAAAATAAAGGTAGAGCTAAACAGCTGAATGAAACATCAAAATCAAACGAACTGAACCAAATCAAAACTCATGAACCAGAATAAACAAAACCAATAAGAAGTATTGAGTTCATAAAGCCTGATCTTTATTTCAAAGTCTGTTTGATCAGCTTGCAGAGTTCCTATCGTGAAGCTGAGAAAGCATTTAGTTTTGGGTTATTATGTGATTGTAATTATAATAAGTCCTCAGATCAAATCAGTTTACACTCTTTATATGCATTAAACATCTAATATTCTTTTTTAAATCCCTTTTTTTCTCACGTCGTGACACGTTTCAGTTATAAAATCTCCACAAACTGCAAACTTGGATGAATCTTGCACCACTTCATGATTTCAATTAAAATGCTCCATCTTAAGAGATAAGGACTTCCTTTTCAGTTTGCAGATTACAAAGTGCCGTTATTATCAGTTTAATTATTCTCAGTGATGACTGGCTTTAATGAATAAAATGTCTACATAGTGTAATAGCTGTGATTCACTCGTATTTAATGATGGTCAAATGAAGCTGCAGAAACCTTTCCCATGCATTGATGCAGGCGTTTAAAATCTATTAGGAGGTGGGTATGTACATCAGATGCAACACATTTACTTTTGATGTGGGAGCTGGAAATCCGATCAATAGAGGATCATCAGGAAATCAAAATTAAATTTTTATTTATTCAAAGGAGACAGAGTAATCCAGTGGGAATGCACAGAGAGACAACAAATAGCATTAAAATCATTATTGTCAGGATAGTTCTCAACTTCAGCTACAGTTTTATAATCATGCATTATTTATCTAAGTGCATCTCCTTTGGATTTGTCCTATTTTATTTCCTTTTAAGTCACAAACGTTTGTTGCGACTTTCGGAGCTGCGGCCCGCTCCACTCTTACAGCTGATTGCATGATGCTGCTGCGAAAACAACATGAGGTAGAACGAGACTCTTATTATGGTTTAAAAAAATTCTAACATCACCAAAGAAAACTCTTAAACTCCTGAAGGCTATAATATGCAACTTTTCACCTCGAGGCTATACGCAGCAGGTTGTGAACGCTTTATTTGTCCCCTCAGGTGCGCGCCGTGGCCAACGCCTGTCACTCAATCTGATGTGATGTTGAGGTGACATTTCACCCTGAGGCTGCTTTAACAAGGTATCACCATGGACACAGAGAGTTAATCTGAAAACAAAGACATATAGAGTTAACACTTACAGACACAGACAGGGGAGGAATGCTCCATTACTGTTTTTGATACTATGAATTGAATATTTCTAATCAGATTCCTTTAACTTCCTGAAAAGCTCACAAGTATAATATACAGTGGGGCAGAAATGTATTTAGTCAGCCACCAATTGTGCAAATTCTCTCACGTAAAAAGGAGAGAGAGGCCTGTAATTTTCATCATAAACCTCAAATATGAGAGACAAAATGAAGAAAAAAATCCAGAAAATTACATTGTCTGATTTTTAAAGATTTTATTTACAAATTGTGGTGGAAAAAAGCATTTGGTCAAAAGCAAACAAGCAAGATTTCTGTCTCTCTCAGGCCTGTAACTTCTTCTGTAAGAGGCTCTCTGTCCGCCACTCGTTACCTGTATTAATGGCACCTGTTTGAACTCGTTATCAATATAAAAGACACCTGTCCACAACCTCAAACAGTCACACTCCAAACTCCACTGTGGCCAAGACCAACGAGCTGTCAAAGGACACCAGAAAGACCTGCACCAGGCTGGGAAGACTGAATCTGCAGCTTGGTGTGAATAAATCAACTGTGGGAGCTATTATTAGAAAATGGAAGACATACAAGACCACTGATAATCTCACACACACAGAAAAAAAGGCTTTATGGAAAGTTTATGAACAGTCAGTATATTACCTGTTGTAGACAGCTTTTTGAACAACCTTAGTTTGAAAAAGCAGAGATTAACTCTGGCCTGATAAACAAGCTAGCAGCTAGTCCAAGGTCAACCAAAACTAAAGTAGATCGCTGCCATCTTTTTTTCCATGCTTCACCATAGCAGTGGACCTGTTGAACCATAGTAATTTCCAACCTAAAATACTTTATTAAAAAGAATAACTTCTTCAAAAATAATCACATTTCCAAAATATGGTCTAAAAGCAGACTTAAAAACATAAAATGCAAACTTGTTTTAAAAAAAGAGGGAAAAAGTCCAGAGTGCTGCATTTAGCCATGATTCTTGTTGCTAATCATGGTAGATTTGACATGGACAGAGGTGACGTGTCCCCACCAATAATTTGATCCAAGGGTGCAGAAGTAGCGCTGCATCCCCACAAATAATATGTGCAGCCCAGTGGACCAAAGTGCTGTGTCTGGACCTGTGTCCAAAGGAAGGAGGCGTACGTGTCTGGATCGACCGGCGCAAGCCCCCCGCGCCGAGCTGATTACACTGACAGCACCGGCTCTGGGTCTGGGTGGACTGGGCTGGACTGGCCATCAAGCATTTCCCTGGTGATATTAACTTTGAGTCAGTCCGGACCGGGACCAGCGTTACAGGACGGATTGCATTAATCTGCACTTCCTGTTTCAGCGCACACCATCTTAGCTGTCACCATTGTAATCTATCAACGCTGCTCTGGCTTTTGCCCCCTTTTAGTCAGCCATCTTGGGCTGGGACATCGGTGAATGCCACCACAACCAGCCCTTGGCTGTGGTCCGAGTGATGCACCCAACTATTGGTGTCGTCCATCACTCTGGGCTCTCCTATTTGTCCTCGGCAGCTACACGGCTCTCCTCTCTGCAGATCTCCTTTCTCCATCTCTTTAATCTTTCTAAGCTGCGTCTATAATGCAAGAATTATAATAAAATAGAACCCCTGTTCTGTCCTGGAACCTGTCTTCGTCTTCTTCTTCTTCTTCTTCGCCCCCTTATTAGATGACAATCAAGTCCTCTCTCACACACAGTAACCCTGTGACATAAACATAGAATTCTATAGTTTTGTTGCAACTGAAATTAGTAACCGCAGCTGTTCCATCATTATATCAAACCTTAAAAGTTGCATACACAACAACAGTACATATTAAGGTGAATGTCAAAATGTGTATGATAATAACTAAATAATTACAAAGCTGTTAGGAACAAAAGCTTGATTAAAAACAAAAGTCAGAGCATATTGCTGGGTTTTTTCTTCTTTCTGTATTTTTGACCCATAAATAAAATTCAGAGTTCAGGTTGCTTTTTGAGATGTCCAGGCTCACAGTGCAGAGTAAGAGAAGGCGGACTTCATAAATGTCATTAACAGCGTTTGCATTAACCTTTAATGAGAAACATTTAAGACAACAGCAGTCCCTGTTTGGACCAGCCTTTAGCTTCTCTGTGATCAGACCTAATCTTTACTTTTCATCCATTTATCAGAGTTCTGACCATTTAAAAGTAATTTGTATGTTGATTTTGGATAAATATAACACAAAAGCCAAAACATTTAAATTATTTACATGAGCTGTAAAAAACTCTCAGTTCTTAAAAGATAAAATGTGTTATCAGATGTTCTCAGCGTTGCCAGCGTGCGTGCAATCCTTCTATTTATTCACAATCAACATGCCAAAAGTAAAATCAAGTAAACAAAACTCTAAGTTTTTTTTCCTGTCTCTTTCATGTATATTTTCTCTGAATGTTCCTCAGTGATTTCTAGAATGTTAGAATGATTTAGAGTGTTTGAAGTTGCATAAAGCCAGAGATGTATTCACAGCTATGAGGCAAACACAAGCTGTCTGAACAGGATGCACTGACACTGTGCTTACAGGATAATTACCAGAGAGCCTTTTATTTCTCACTGCTACGGTCACACTCATCTGAAAACAACTACTTGTGTTTGACAAAGATCTGGTCAATAACATCAATAAGCAAGCAGCTGGAACGGCCACAGGGCTTTTTTAAAAGCCTGGTTTGTGACTTTAGTCCCCCTAATTGCTTTAGTTAAGATAATTAATTGTGCTGTACTGTGTACTTGTGCTCAGAAGTAACTTTCTTTTAATACTTTGACACGTTTACTGGTGGGTAAGAGCTCTATCATAAATCAGGTTGGAAAAGAAGAATGAAGAATAATTCATGTTGTGAATGCATCTTATTAATATGTAAACTAAAAAAAAATAAACGTGGAAACATTCATTCAGTCAATAATTTCCCCTCTATATTAATACTGACTGATGCATTTTATTTTGTAGGAAAGTCTGATTTGGCCTCTTTACTAAGAGGTATGACTTGTAAGAATAGTGCCAGGCCTGGTGCTACGGGAGGGTGTACGGGGGCACCGCTCCCTGAAGTGAACTACACCACCCCACACAAGATGAAATACTGTTAATATTAGAAATATTTTCAACTTTTCTTACATTTTTATTGAAATTTCTAGCCATTCAAAATGAAAAATAAAACCACTTAAAGAGATACTATGCAGTTTTGCATGTTTTGGCTCTCCCTGGTGTCCGTTTAAAATCACTATCGTAAAAACATTTGCGCCATTGTTTCTGCTCAGAAACACCTAAATCTGTTGAAATGTCTCCTCAGCCTTCATAGCTTTCTACAGGAGCGGTCATTTACTCCTTCAAAGAAATCAGCTGTGTTCAAGCAGGGAGAGATTGAAAAAAAGCAGGAATCATGAGCTAAAAACACTCCGGCGCTAGCATAACAGCTAGCCACTTTGGGTTAGCCTAACCCTCGCGAGATACGTGACTTTATGAGACTTACGGGGCACCGGACTGGAGTTTAAAATCTTGCAATCGTGGAATTCTGGATCTAAGCACCAGATGAGGCTAACTGACTTTTTATTACTCTGCAAAGGGTCGTAATAGCACATAATGGCTCAAGGAAAAGATTTTAAAATATAAAAAATTTGCAAAGTATGCCTTTAATTAACAAATGCACACATTTCAAACTGAACCTATATCTAAGGACTATCGTGTTGTTTTGATTGCATGTTTTTCTTAGCAGAATTTGTGTTTATGCAAGTTGAAATGGCTAAGAAAACTGTTGAAGTACCGGTCCGTGGGATGTTTTGCCAATAGTGTAATGTCTTTGATCAGAGTAACAAACACCCCCATTAAATGTCACACGCCCCCTCCATGTTTCCATGCTGATGCCAGGCCTGAAAAGTGCAACACAGTTAAACATGTGGGTTGCGTGCGTACCCCAATAAATGTAACAAAATCCCCTTCAGTACATCTCAAAAAGGTAGGTTTATGTAAAATGTCTCAACTTTTAAACCCATTTTAGTTGATAATGTGTTTTAAATTAATCTCAGTGAATTAATCACTTGATTTAATCATAAAGTGTTATGAATTTTTCTTGGACACACAGAGATGGGTTTGGAGTAACTTGATAAAGTAATGTATCTGTTTCTTTTAGAGCAGGGAGGCCCAAGTTCTGTCCTTGAGAGCTACTATCCTGGAACCTTTAGGTGCAGCCCTTCTCCAGCACACCTGAATCAAATCAATGGCTCGTTACCAGGCCTCTGCAGAGCTGAATGATTTGCTGATGAGGGAATTCAGGTGTGTTTGAGCAGGAATAGATCTAAAGGTTCCAGGAGAGTAGCTCTCTAGGACTGGGCCTGGGAACACCTAAATCAAATTCAGTTAGACCATTAAACTTGCACAGTGACGCTTTGCCACAATGATTTATCTTTGGCGAGAACCAGCCCAAACCAGAGCGACCCGCTAGCTCCTAAAGTCCACTTGAAAAAACCACCTTCAGGTTTGAGACTGACTTCCACAAGGCGTTCTTAACCACACAAGAAATCTACTGTTGGTAAGTATTCACCCAGCTATGCATACCTGGTGTCATATGTGTTAAATATTCAAAAATAATTCATTATTCATGAATATTTAAGATAAATTTGATTTCTTTAGTTTACATTCTCAAACCTGAAACACTCATTCAATCTTTTTTCATCTCTGTAATTCTGACTAATTTATTTTGTGTAATTTCATATTAGAGTAGTATAATGTTTAGGACTGTAATAAAATGTGATAACAAATATTTGACCTCCGTGTCAAATTATTACCACGAGGTTCCCTGGTGAAACCCCCAAGAATCACTCAAAATAATATTCAAACTTGGTATGAATCTTTAGGTTGTGTTAGCACAGACTCAAATATCTGGCAGCACTTGAAGTCCAAAACAAGAGTGAATAGCAGGGATGATGTTGCAGGGTTAGCAAGCCACAGCTAATTTCATGACTGCACAATCCTTACGTGTTTAAAGAAAAGAAAAGTGAGACTGAAATAAAATTTCCAAACATTTCAAGGGGAGTTTTTTCAAGTATTTGTGTGCTTTTTTTTCTTAAATGTGTCTCTTTTTCTTTTTGTTCTGGAGACAATTTATGTGTGTCCAAGGGTAAATATTGCCACATCTAAGTCATGCTCCTCCTTTCTTCTTACCTGATTTATCATGTAGAAATGCATGGGGACTGAAGTGCAACCAGCTGACATTACAGAGGAATACTCTCTGGACAGGCTGCCACGGTTTCCATTACAGGGCTAACGCAGAGAGGCAAAGAATCATTTCTTAATGATGATGGCTTAACCTTAAATTCACATCTTTTGGGAAGAAGCTAAAATATCCAAGCAGGCACAAAGCGGAACATGAATAACTCTGGTGAACATTAAAGAACAAATGGGGTACTGTTCCACTGTTTTATAAGCAAAGAAGAAAAAAAAACGTGTTGCAAAGAATTATCCTGACTTGAACAGGTGCCAAATTTAACATTTTCTTTGCATCCAGTATGAATACACCAGACCACCTGGTGAGCAGAAAAAAAAGCTACATAAAAGCAGCTGCAGTCATCAGTCGGTCTGTTCTGGATCCTTTCAGCTATGAACTGTGGGATATCACCTAAAATCAATATCACAGTTGTTACATGTACCTCAGTAACGATTGGTGAAACTCGAAGCTTATTACACCCACCCAAACACAACATCCTTTGTATGAAACATCTATACTGGACTTCCTCCAGTTCTGAGTGCTGATCATTTCATCACTTGTTAAAGAGTTCTTTATAACACGTTTTAAAAGTATGGATTGAGTCATGTTATTGTCTGATTTCCTTCATAACTTTGTGTATGAAACAATCTCCTTTGAGCCTCTACGCTGTGTTTTGGAAGAACAGGAGAGGCTGCTCTCCAGCTCCAGGGTGTAGTTGTAGCAAGCTTCAGGGTTATTATCTGCCACAAAAGCAAACAAGGTAAAGAGCTCGGCTTCGTTTTCGAGGAGCTGTTGCACTTAGTCCATGACAGACTGTAGCCCATAACAACAGTTACATTCACAGCTTGCTGCTAAACCATCACACCTGCCTGTCTGCAGCCAGAGCCTTGTCCTCCTGTACTCACATTAGTGCTGTTTTTTCCCTTTTTGTTCTGATAAAAACATATAACCGGTAACCATGAAGCCAAAATAGAGGCTTTTGTGTTAGATGCTAATATGTTGCTAAATTATAATATGAAAAAAATAGCATATTCATAATGTTGACAAGAGATTCACAAAAGGACTGCATGTCTATAGGTGCAATTTAGGGTTTTACATCTCATGTCTTTCAAACGATTTCTTGTGTTGTGCATCTTTCTGCAAACCATAAAGCTTCTCTTTGCACTGGGGCAGTTTGCTTACATTGAAATGTGTAACACCTGCATTTAAAGGAACCTCCACTCATGTTTGTGTAAATTACCACTTGTCTGACTCTCAAGTAGTAAAATTCATTTAGTGTGGTAAAATTACAATCTCTTGAGAGCTGGTGGTGTTTGTTTCTTGGGAAAGAATGCAAGAAAGAAATCACACAAAAAGAGGGCAGGCATGTCAGGAAAAGCATAATTCATCATCTCTTCTGTTGATGTGTGTCAGAATTTAGTTCATCTACAAATAAATTGTCAAAAATGTGTTAACCGCTTGTTGCTTTCTGCTTTATATTCATATAATCATATTTTAAGGTGGCTGCATGGTGGCGCAGTTGTTAGCACTGTTGCCTCGCAGCAAGGAGGTCGTGGGTTTGCATCCCTGGCTCAGCGGCTTCTTTGCATGGAGTTTGCATGTTCTCTCCATGCATGCATGGGTTCTCTCCGGGTGTTCCAGCTTCCTCCCACGGACCAAAAACATGACTGTTAGGCTGATTGGGCTGGTAAATTGTCGGTGTGAGTGGGTGTGTGACTGGTTATTTGTCTCGTTCGTCTCTGTGTGGCCCTGTGATGGACTGGCGACCTGTCCAGGGTGTCCTCCGCCTCTCGCCCCTTGACCGCTGGAGATAGGCGCCAGCTCCCCGCGACCCTCTGTGGAGGATGAAGCAGTTAAGAGAAAAGGGTTGGATGGATGGATCTTTTAAGGTACTTTAAATAACCTGATACCTAATGCGGTGCATTTAAAAATCTAAAGAATGATCTCATCTATCATTTGACTGAAAAATCTGTTGTTTTGCACACCGTGGCAAAAAGTATTAGGTCTTGAAATGGTGGTGGAACTTGGTACCACCTAGCCATATGGGGCTGGTTCAATTGGCGCTGGGGGGGAGTAGTCTTGGGTTCGGAGGGGGGGACTTTGCCTGGGTATCTATGTCCTGTGTAAGTTTGTACTTTGTGTGTGGT
>SSNR01000022.1:2307975-2325308 GCA_006937965.1 Callopanchax toddi | reverse complement strand
GTGGCGCTGTGTGGACTGCTGCCGTGGACCTGGACGGATGGGCCCGTGATCTCCCTGCCCTGGGTGGTTTTTGGGGAACGGGGGTTCCTATTGGGGCCAGCGGGGGAGCTGGCTCCCTGGGAGGGCTTGTCCGCCCAGTCTTGCCTCCCCATCCCCGGACTTTTCCCTCCCTCTGCTCCGTCACATCACCACTCACACAGGGCTTTGGGTTACAGGTACGTCACGGGTGTGAAATACCATCTCTGCAGTCCTGTGGCCCAATTTTAATACACAATTTAAACACTTCCATTCATGACATTCTCACAATACACATCTAGGGTCTTTTGGAGTGAGTACACCCAGTGATATCTGGGGGGGAGGGGGGGGGGGGTTTGCCAGCTAACCTTTCCTCCGTGTCATTATCCACCGCCATGTTGCATTTAGACATTTAGGGTCCAGGGCAGGGCATGGCGTGCTTCCCCCCACCTTATTTTAAACGCATCTTACTACAACATGGATCAACACCACATTGGAGCAGGCGGGGGGAGACTTGGGGTCTTCCTACACCCTTGTTCTCTGCTCGCTGCCTGTGGCCTGGAGCAGAGCGGGCCGTCTGGTCGGGGTTTGCGGCGGGGAGCTGCTCGGCTGCTGCAGGGTGCGGTGGTCTGCTCATCCTGGAAGGGACCATCTCTGGGTCTGGGAACCGGTTCACCCTTAGGGCGCTGGTCCCAGATTCTGGGAACATAGAGTATGCATGAGGAGTGAGAGTGGGTGTACAGCATCTATTGTGTATCTTGGTATGTTTGCAAGAATGTGTGTGTGTGTGTGTGCATGAGGGTGGGAACATGTGATTGTGTCTGTGTGTGACTGTTTATCTGTCGGGTCTGGTCTTCCCCCCTTCTGAGACATGCTAGGCCCCCCTCTGGAGAGACTATCCTCTCTGGCTGTGCCTCAGCATTGGGTGGTGCCTTCTTCGCCGGTGTATTGGGGTGTCTCGGGGTCTGGGTGCTGGGGGTGTCTGCCTGTTCTCCCCCCTGTGGCTGCCTGGCGGGATCTGGGCCCCTTGGTGCGGTCGGGCCTCTGCTGGGGCCTGTTCACCCCTGGGTCTCGAGTCTCTGGTTCTGGCTGGATCTGCCCTGGATGGCTGGCTGCGGGTGGTGCCTGTGAGCCCCTTGCCATGACCCCCGGGAGCCCTAGTGCGGCGACTGCCAGGTGATGCATGCGGGGTGAACCTCTGCGCTCTCTGGGGGAGAGTGTAGTGACTGCTCTGGGGTGTCCGTGCCCTGGGTGGCCTCTGGACGTCTGGGGCCCAGAGCTCCTCCATGGGCCTTGGGGGTGGGTTTGTGGCTCCTCAAACTTATTATTGAATGTTTCTATTGAGAAACCTTACATACACAAGTGCGCATATACACACACACAGGTGATCACAAGGTGCTCACATAAAGATGGACTCAGGTGTTTTCAGACACATTAACTGGGGCTGTGGTTGACACTGAACTCTCTTGAATTGGTCTTTACTGTATACATTTTAAGGATATCACAACTGTTGTATATTCATATGCTGTTTGTTGCTGTTGTATTTTTGTCCCTCTTTTATTTTCTTGTTTGTGCTTCATTTGCAGGTCTAGAAGTGGATTCTTCATGTCTCTTGTTCCCTTCTTTTCCTGTTTACTTTCTCCTCCACTCTTCTCTCTGTACCCTTCCCTTTCAGGCTCCGTGTCCATTGGGATTCAAATCAACCCTAAAAATGTTCTAATAAAGATTTTTAAAGTTATATTTAAATATACAGTAAGTCAGGTGGAGGGTTATAGCAGTGGCTGTAACGTCTCACCTGAAACAGCAACACTGTTGGGCTTGTTTTTGGCACTCAGACATTATTCTGTTTGCTCTACAGCCGGACAGGACACGGGGTTAAAAAAAAATAATAAAAAATTGAAGAATTAAAAAAAAATTTTTTAAGTGAAATATGTTATTACAGTAAAAAAAAAATAAACACACACACTATGTGTGAATTAAAAATGTAACATTAAAGATTGGTAAACAAATTGGCTTTTTCACAATTTCAGTGTAAAAAAGACCAAGTTCATTTATAAACAATGTTGAACATTTTGTAAAGATGTTTTTGGAGCCAATGTGTTGGTTTTCAGTTTCACCAGCAGTGAGTCTGATATGTGATGAGACTGAATACATGACACATAAAACCCTCCACAGAAAGTCTGCTAAAAAAACAACAGAAACTGATTTCTTTGTTCAAACTGATCAGTTAGTGGTAATTACTGATGAACTGAACAAACAACAACATGTGAGCAAACAAACTATCAGCTGTTTTCAATCAGTCTGTTCATTGTGGGTCTGGCTGCTGAGCCGGTCTCTGCTTCAATACGAGTTGTTGTTGATGTCTGGATCAGCTGTTGCTCCAGGGAAGATTTGGTGTTGATGGCTGAGGTGGTGCTGAGGCTGCTTCCTCATCCTCTTTCCTCTCCCGTGAACTCTAGTTCCCTTTTCCTCCTGTCGTGCCAGGTGATGGTGGTGGTGATGGAGGTGATGATAGCTGTTCTGAAGGCTTTCTCAGTCAGATAATATCCTAAAAATTCACTAAAATGCCATTCATTGTTTTTATATCACCACACACACACACACACACACACACACACACACACACACACACACACACACACACACACACACACATGCACAGTTTCCCTATCTATTTCTCTCTCCTTCTTTTTCTGTCTCCCACAGTTGTCCAGCAACAGCAGCACTTCAGAAAAATCATGCTTATCATCACAATAAACATACATCAACATTCTACTTTTACTTCTAACAAATATCTATGTATACTAAGAAAATATTCAAAGTACACAGATATGTATCTTATATTTACAAATAATAAACAAATCAAAACGTTTACCCCTCTAGGTAGTCCAGATTATAATCTGCAACTGCTAGAACCAAAATTAGAAATAACATATTTTAATAAAAATATTTTATTTAACACTATATTATGTATTTTCCCTAAAAATAATGAGTGCAACAATTTATTTTGCAGTAATTTTCAACGTTGCGTCACAGAACCATGCCTCAATAATGAAATTTCCTCATTTTAACATAAGGAATTTTATCCAGATTTTCTCAGCTTTCTAGGTCACTTTGCTAAAGATTGTCAACAGTTGCACAGTCAGTTTTGGCATAAATGATCAAAGACCTTCCTAATGCAGAGTTAAACTACTGCCTTCATTCACATGTACATTTTTGCATTTGACGCTGTTGCTCATGTATTTGTGTAAGTTGGCCTTTCATTGTGCAAAATTTGGGGTAAAAGAAAAGAATCAAATGTCCCACCATCCAAATCACTGCCAGTGGCATCACTATTTAGCCAAGGGTTGTACTTAGATGTTTTGGGGTGATGGTTACTATAAATAGGATTTTTGGCTGTTAGGTAACTCTAAAATGTTTTTACTTTTTAATTTGACTGCTTGTTGGGTTTTAATGACTCTCCTTCACTTTCCCCCATCCTTTTGATCCTGAAGTAAAAAGAAAATTAGCATGTTTGAACATATTAAATAGAAGAGTGAAATTTGATGGTGCTTCATCATCATAGGAGGACTTATATGCAGTTTTATTTTTCAACAAGGAAAGTGAGTGCATCTTAAATGAACAGGTGATTAAATACCTGAGGAGGGTTGGTGCTAATAGGGACCGTGTTACAGCCCAAAGAAACAAGCGGTGCATTGTTTATAAATTACAGACTAATCATCAGAAGGTCTGATGATTTCTGTCTTTTTGTTAATTTATTCCTGATGAAACTTCTTTGAAACGTGTTGCTGACATTAAAATCAAAATGTGGCAAAACAAAAATAAAACTTTTAAAATGCAGTCTTTGTGCTATTATGAATTATTTACCTGTCTCGTGTGATGAGACTGCTCTAATTCATTATGCTAAATGAACAGCTAAACCCATGTTTGCAGCTACTTCACATACCAAATATTTTATACCATGCTTGGATTTTTGCAATACATTAAACATTTGGAGGACTTGTTTTGTCGAAGTGTAAAAAACATTGAAACTGCTGTGAAGCTGTTTTTGCCCCTTACAGATTTTTTTGTGATTTTTTTGTTGCATTTTCAACTCGGCAAACACATTTTATATCAGACAAAAATAAATAGAGAAAAGACAAAATGCAGATTTCAAATGAGGACATGATTTATTTGGAGAAAAATCTATCTAAAACGATCTGGCCTTATGTGAAACATTAACACCCCCCACCCCACCTAATAAATCACTATGATTAACAGTAATATTTGGAAAGCTGAGTTCAGTTCCTCTAGCCACACCCAGACCTGTAGAATTAATAAATCACTTCACCTGTATGGCTATGAAGTAGGCTAAAAGATAAAGCAACACATTACGTCTCGTTTTTAAAAAATTCAAGAACAATGAACAACATTTAAAGAACTGCAGGCCTCATTTGGTTATGGTTAAGGTCAGATACCATGATTCAACTGTATCAAAGAGATTTTTAAAAAAGGACAATATGGAAACGTGACCTCCAGACAAAGAAGAACACAAGGGTTCATCTCACATTTATCTCTTGATGATCCCCAAGACTGAGGTATAAATTCTGCAGAATGACTAGACACAGGTGGAACTTTCTGGAAGGTGTGTGTCGATAAATCTGGTGTAAAACTAACTTCAGAAAAAACATCAGTCAAACACGATGGTGGTAGTGTGATGTCTGGGGGTGCTTTGCTGTTTTAGGACCTGATTGACTTGATGAAATAGATGAATTTTGCTATCTATCAAAAAATTCTGAAGAAAAATGCCTGACCTTTGACCTCATGCAGGCCCTTCATGCTGGAAACCTTCCAATGTGGCTGAATTAAAACAATTATGTAAAGAAGAGTGGGAAAAAATGTTTTCACTGTACCGTGAGCGACTCATTACTAGTTATTAATAATGCTTGGCTGCAGTTGTTGTCACTAAGGGTGTTACAGCCAGTTATTAGGTTAAGTGGGGAATTACTTTTTCACATAGGGCCAGATTGGTTTGAAAAGCCTTTTATCCATCCATCCAACTTCTGAAGCCGCTTATTCCTCCACAGAGGGTCGCGGGGGAGCTGGTGCCTATCTCCAGCGGTCAAGGGGCGAGAGGCGGGGGACACCCTGGACAGATCGCCAGTCCATCGCAGGGCCGAAAAGCCTTTTATTCCTTTAATAAATAAAAGCATGATTTGAAAACCACTTTTTTATTTACTTAATTTACCCTGCAGTTGGGTTGATATTAAAATGTGTTTGCTCTTCTGAAATATGTAAGTGTGACAAAAAAGCAAAAACTCATTCACAGCAGTGTATGCATGAATACACCCAGCAACGTCCAGTCTTAGAAGAAAATGAAGCACTTCATTAGTATTTCAAATGTCCTTATTATTGTATAATTGTAGCAAAAAACACTATTTGTAAATCATGACCTCATGCATAACATTTGGAGGCATAAAGACGTGAAAATGTGAATATTTAATCAAAAGGAAAGACTAGCTTTTGAGCCATTATTCTCCAAAAGTCTTGAACAAATAAAAAACAATTCACAAGAAAAAGAAAACAGATGTTTTAGTCATTCTGTGCCTGAGGTTTCCCTGTAATGATCTTGAAGTTAGAAATGTGTAAATGGGGTAAACACTAAAGGACAATAAGCTTTATTAGCCCTTACAATAGTTGTTGGACACAGTTAGGTCGTAACATCAAGGAAACGGCAAAGAAACCAAAGAGGCGATGCAGCAAGCCTTTAGTGGAGCTAATACAGATGGAGCATTTTGCAGAGTCATAAACAGAGCCATCAGCCAGCCAGATGCAAAGTGACACTTGAAGGAGGTGTAGAGCAGATGGGGAGCAGAGTGTTAGATCTGGGAGCATGACCATGAAGCAAAGGCCTGATGTACAACCCTTGAACCCAATATGATTGATGGCTTCTATCAACAAGCTGCTGCTGATGCTTTATTACAGTAAGCCCAGGATGTGCAATGTCCCTGCAAGTACACGCTGCAAATTGAAGACATTTTCCAGAACATACAAACCTGGAACAGTTGACAGAGAGACCATGAGCAGGAAGGAGTAAATAAATAGAAACAACTGCATCCATATCGTCAAACAAAAATCTGCAAAAATACCTTCTTTTTATTTTCCTTTAAAGGCCCTGGTAGTAAGCTGGACATTACTCATCCCTTTGAAAGTCATTGTGGCCCAGTTCAAGGATGCACCCATAGTTAAAGTCCATGCTCAGGACCACACAAAAACTTGAGCAGAGTTTGCTCAATCACCCGTTCATTCACTCAGTGACGCTGTCAGCCTCTCATGGGCAGATGTGGAGCGTTCCCGCCCAGCGGCTAATCTCTAGTTCCCTGTGCTAGATTTGCTTGAATGCACTGTAATGACATTTATATCGTTTTGTTAGTGGCCTACTCATATTCCTTATAATTCCACCCACTCACAAATGTGCATAACATTACACCGTATATGGAGGAAACATTGTGATTACAGAATAAATTGTAAATTGGAGTGAATCTCTCATAAATTGCCCGTCGTTGGCTCTTCTGCACAGTGCTCTGCTGCTTGGCTGGTTATCATTAATTTTCATGTGCCTTTGCTTTAAATATGATTTCTCCCACAAAGCATTTAATCAACAGTGCATGTGCTTCGAGTGCTTCTAGAGGCCCCGAAGGCGCTAAATGAATCATGGAAGGCGGCCGGTCCTCTGGTACGGTGGCTCGCAAGGTCATATCTGGATAAAGGGTAGAAAGCTAATAAACTACTTTCCCAAATTACTTTTTCTAACTGTAAGAGTAATGTCCACATATCATCTGTCGATGACACTTTTTTTTTAATCCCCCCCCTGGTGTTTCGCTCCTCCTTTAATTAAGACTCTGATGATTCTGTTCAAACTTCAGATACAGACAGGTAACAGCTGTGGGGTTTTTATATATATATATATATATATTCTGAAACCAGGAGACAGCCCAGGATTTGATGGAGTGACAGAAGATGTCATCCTATCTCAGAGTATATGAACAATGTTATGAATAACATTATACAAGTGCATTTTATGGACGATTCATTCCTTAAGCAGGTCTGATTGAATTTGCACCCAGTCTGGGAACACATGGTGAATTTCTGCATGAGGCAATCAAACCGTGAATGGAGATTTGAATGAAAGTAAACTTTGTGAAAACTTTGTGAAATATTGCCAGCATGCCCTGATCAAATGAAAGAGAACAAATGTCAGTGCAGACAAGTCAGAAATGTACCTTATTTTAAAACAATGTCTTCAATAAAACCTTTAATTTTCTTACTAAAATCAACACTTGTCCCTACGAGGTCCAGACTTCTAATTTCTCCTAATTGTGACGACTCTAGTTTACAAATCATCATATTTAAGGGTATAAACAAATGATCTAAAAAGTATCATGAATTAGATGTTGTTGTTGTAGATTTGTATAGTTTATGCTATGCCTTAGATCCAAGTGCTGGACTTCTTTAGTCAGTATCAATGTTGCTCCTTGCTGCTTTTACTGAATATGAAGAATGATTTCAGCTTTATTGGAAAAGAAAGGCTGACCTTTTATCTTGAAAAGGTTAATTCAATCATTCTGATTCTGTGCAGGTCATGGAACCAAAACAAGGGGTTAAAACACTCACAATAACTGGTCGGGGGTCTGCCTTTACAAAACGAGCTTTGTGCTGTGAGGCGTGTTCTGTGCTGAGCCTGTATGGGTTTATAAAAAGGATAAAAATACATGTAAAAAGTTGATCTGCAGACAAAAGTTTCTAAGTGCACATTTATTCCCACCTTGTTTATATTCAAAGCCATCAATGGTTTGCTCTTTAATTTCTGTATCAGTATCCTCTCAGTTAATTACCATCAACAGAAGGGTGCACTTCAGGTGACAGACACATAGAATTACTGCCTCTGTTATTACAATTCAAACTTGTTTTTATTATTTTAATTCAAACTTCAGGGGAGATAAGGTGAAGGGTTCAACCTCTAAATTAAACACTTCCACTTCAATAGTGATAAAATGTGTTTTTTAAGTCCTTCCTAAATTCAAGGCAGAGGCAGTGTGGTGGAGTGATGGATAGATGTTGCCTCATAGCAAAAAGCTCTCTGAGATTTGAGGTACATCTTAAAACAGTTACAATATTGTGGGAAAAGTTCAAATTCTTTTGTCACGCTTAATAATTACACATAAAGAAGAAGCCTTTGTTTCATGTAATTTTGATGATTATGGCTTAAAGATGATGCAGCTCCAAATGTAACGTCTCAGAAAATGTTAATGTTACAAAAGATCAATAAAAAGTTTATTTTAAACAGAAATGTCAGGCTTCATTTATATGCACTCAGAACTTGGTTGGACATCCTTTGAATTTTTGCATCTGCAAATCTGAGTAACAGTCCAGTTGTTTTTCTCCTTAGAAGATTCTGATGTTGTCTCTAGTTCAGGAGTAGCTTGTAGCCCATGTATAGGATTCATCTGTGTGCAGTGGCTCTTGATGCTCTGACTCCAGCCTCAGTCCACTCCTTGAAGCTCACCCAAATTCTTGAATTGGTTTTGCTTGACAATCATCTCAAGGCTGTGGTTATCCCAGTTGCTGGTGGAACCTGTTATGGTCCCCGTCATGTTGCCTGACTTCAGCACCCTGGACAGCGTCTGTGTAAACCGCTCCAGCTCCGTTTCCTGCTACTCCTGTTCAGCACCCTGGAGAGAGGCGATCTGTAATCAGGGCAGCTCCTTTCAGTCATTCAGGGGGGCGCAGATCTGTGCTGTCATCTCCCTTTGCTGTGACTTGGTTCTGGTGCTTCTGTAGTGTGCCTACCAGAACACTATTTAGTGTTAAGGTTGCTCTGACAATGTATAGCCTTTGTGTAACAGCCCTGTAGATGGTTTAGCCTCGTCTTTGTCTTCTACCTGTTCTTATCCTACTTAGTTCTGTTTAGTCTCCCTTCTTTTAATTACTGAAGAGTGTTTTTAGTTTAAGTAGCCGGTAAGTAGTTTTTCCCTGTGAGGGTTAGTAGTCATTGATCATTTAGTGTTTTTCTTCTTTTGGATGATTTCTAGTTATTAGAGATGGGAGCTTTTTTTGTTTAGTTCTGTGTAGTGCATGTTCCTGCTGACAACTCCTGATGTAATAAATTGTTTTAAATACACTTGATGCCTAGTTTGTCCTGCGTTTTGTGTTAGTCCCCTCTAATCTTTACTACCATACTTTCCCCTTCCACTCAACCTTCTATGATTATGCCTGGATACAACACTCTGTGAACAACCAGCCTCTTTAGTAATGACCTCTAGTGGATTCCCCTCCTAGTAGAGGGGGTCAATGACTGTAAACTCAGCAGTCTTCCGCATGATCTCTAGGGTTTATGGAGGATGGTCTGAAAAATAATAGTCACATGCTAGAATCACAGTCTGCAGAAAATCTCTGATCCACAACACACTGAACCCTGCAGCAGACGGGCTACAGCATCAGAAGACCACACAATGGACCCATCTTCTGATGCTATTTCCAGCAGGATAATGTCACAAAGGTCAGATTATCTCTAACTGGTTTCTTGAACATGACAATGAGTTGACTAGACTTCAACAGCTTCCACAGTCACCAGATCTCAATCCAGTCCAGAGCCTTTGGGATGTGGTGGAACAGGAGATTCACATCATTGTGCAGCCAACAAATCTACAGCAACTTCTTTCAATATGGAGCAAGACCTTTGAGGAATGACTTCAACATCTTGTTGATTTTATGACATGAAGAATTAAGGTAGTTCTGACAGCAAAAAAAGGTGTCCAACCAAGTACTAGTAAGGTGGACCTAATAAAGTGGCTGGAAAGTTAAATTTTTTTATTCTAAATTGAGCTCAGGAATGGGTGTGAGCAGCATGGCTGTTTGTTTAATGTTTCTCCACATTGGCACCATGATTCAGTGTTGGTTTGAATCCTGGCTTTCAACCAGTGAAACCTGCAGCAGGCTGCAGCACCCCCGTGACTCCGAGCAGAACAGAGCAGGTAGAGAAACCTAATAAATAATAAACCAAAAACAAACGTTATATGAGATAAGCACCGATTTTTAAATTGTATTTAAAATGTCAAAGCTAACAGAACTGAAGAAACATGTGTTCAAATGGTTCAGTCTATACTAAAAAAAAGCCTCTCCCTGCGTGTGTTGGACTTACATGTCAGCATCATGGCTCAACATGGAAAACAATTATCAAGAGAGCAGAGAGATCTCATTGTTCACCTTCACAAACACAGAAAAGGACACTCCAGAATCAGTGGTCAGCTTAAGAAATCAGTGGAAACACACTTGCAGATATAATCAGAGGGTATAGAAAAAGACACCGAACCATTAATCAGAACCTCAGTGTTGGATTTCTAAAACAACACCACAGGTAATGTGTTCCTTGACCAGCAGCTCTGAGAAAAAGACTTGAGTCTAAGCAACTGAGACATGAACACAGAGGTTTTCAATGAAAATCCAGACGCCTGAGGCAGAATATTAAGTGGACTACATATCGCCAACCTGTTTGGACAGCAGTCGACAAGAAAGAGGGGGAAAAAACTCTTTTGCTTTTTGGATAAAACTGCATAATTAAACTTTGCTAAAGATCATGCAAGATAGATGATGAATAATCAAAGTTCTTTGGTGAGATGAGACCAAGATAAATCTCTTGTACTCAGCTGGGGTCCAGGATGTTCAGTGCAATCTGGGAACCTAAAGGCTACAATCTAATGACCTTCCTCTGGGGGCAACAAGCAATCTTTTCTGGGCTTCTAGTGAAGCCAGTCAGCATCTGATAACAGAGATCTGGACAGAGACTTCATGTCCCGTGTGCCAGTGATTGATTAAGTGCAGATGAAGATTAGAAATTTGATAATAAAGAACTGAAACACAGAGAGTGTCCCAAGAGTGGTTGAAAGAAACCAAATATGCTTTCTGCACAAAAAAATTGTCAAAAATGTAGGAAGTCTACATATTCATGTGTAAATATGTTAGTGCTCCTTCACACTTAGATTAAGACCCCCGCTCTGCTCTCCACAACCTCCACAACCAATTAGAGTGTGACTGGATTGCAGCAAATTTGAAAAACCTCCTTTGATGTGATGCTACACTCATAGTACTCAACAAATAGGTATTCCACGCTATTTTATGCAGCTCCTGCACCCAACATGCTCTATACATCAGCAGCACGTTCCTACAACAATCTGACTGCATAAGTCTATAATCACTCTGTCCTGGCACGACTCTCTAGCACCACATCAGGATTACATCACTGTAGTGTATTGGTGTGATGGGGTCCTGAATTTCACAGAAAGTCAAGCCACGCTGGTGCATGCAGGTCTCATGTCATGGATACGTTGTTTCCCACAAGCCACCCAGAACCTTATGAACCTAATAAAATGCACTAACCTTGCTATAGATGTTTTGTGCATGTGTAAAAACATTGTTACCCAATCCTGCTTCATCATGCATAACTGGAAGTCCGCTGACTTTTTTAAATATGAAAACCTTACTGGGACCCTGAGAATCCACTAAGATGACTCGCATGAAGAACCTAGTAAACCAATCATATTAATGACCAACAATATTAAATGAGATTATGACTTTAAAACAACATTTTTTTTTTAATGTGCAGTTTTGTTAATCAACTTCACTTCCGTAGAACTGACTTTAGGATATTTTATTTACAAAAGTAAACTCATGATAACACAATTTAATGGCTGGTTTTTGTTGGTCCAGTGTATGTCCAGGTTGTTCATGTGTATTGTGGTTTTCTGGGTCACACTTCATTAGTTTATATCAGCTCTTTGGTTCACTCAGCCTGTCACACCTGTAGTTCATCTGGTTAATTAGCCCAGCTGCCTTCACTCAGTAATCAACCTCTCTACAGTGAAATAGTTATTTTACAGTCTGTTTGTCAGATTCTTCTGTTTCTTTGAAGTGTTTACTTCTGATTGATAAAAAATAATAATTAAAATCCTTGTCTTTTCTGTTAACAGTTTTTGGTGTATTTGGTTCATGGAAGGTTTTGTCCTCTGCCACATCAGGCTTTTGTTTACAGATGATGCTTCTTGCACACCAAAAGCAGCAAAGCTGCTGCTGTTTGGCTCTGAAATCCACTCATTTGTGTTGCATGCTCTGTGGAAAAATATTCTTTAGCTGCGCTGAGCAAAACATGAGCACAGCTAACGTCTGTAAGTTGGACTTGGTTGAACTTTGACCCCAGTGTGCTCTGACGTACACTCGTTCAGCCAATAGACATCAAAACCAAACTGAAACCAAACTGTTGTGTTCAGTTCTCAAGGCTTCACATACTCTATAAGTTTGACTGGTGAAATGATGCAGATGAAGGATTATTAATAGCCCGTTGACCCTGCAATGTGTAAATCTGTTCTTATGTTGCTTTCTGAATGATTGGATAAAAGTACTGTCTGAAATGTCTCCAAGAAAATGATAGTTTTTAAGAAACGGATGTGAGTTTAAAACTGAGAAAAGAAGAACTGAGCCCATTAAAGCTGGATTTGTTGCTTGATGAAAACAGCAAACATTTAAATATTAAAGCTATTTGTTCTAAAAGGTAACATTACTTGATAATAAATGATGCAACTATTTATTATTTATAAAGTACTTAGAAAAATGACAGAACATAAAAACATGAACAATCCCAAACTGCAGAACTTGACAGAAAAAAACTAACAAACAGGTATATTTTCATGTCTTCTGAGCACCAAACTTCCATTTATGGGGGAAAAACGACTTGCCCAAAATTTCTGCATTTTTAACTTTTGAATGAATTATTTCTTCAACAATTTGACATCTGGGAGTTGTTGCACAGAGCAATTTTAAATGTCATTTGTCATCTTTTATTTTCTGTGCCTTGTTATGTGTAATAGTGGTTCCACTGTTCTTAAAAACACTCATTTACATTGTGAATTTTCCTTTTAACTGTATCAGTGAGAAGCAATTCATTAGCACTTGCTTGTGTGAAGTCATTGTGCAGCTTTAAAGTATTCTCAGAATCACATATTTAATTACACAGGGCTGTGTTGTTGCAATAAAGCATTCTGTGGGTTTAATAAAGTCCCCTGATTTGTTTCACTATGAAATACTGATCCAGTCTGTTTATTACAGGACCTGCTGTGATTCATTTATTACCTAGTTATCAGATTATTGTTTTTTTTGTTGTTGTTTTATTGAAGTAAAATACCTTGTTTTCTCAGATTTCTAGTCTGCACGGTTTGATACTAGCTTGTGTCGGTGCTTGTGCTCAAAGCAAGCTGTAGCTTGTTTACAGAGGTTAATGTCAACACACACACCATCATAATTACACACTCTCTGGTAGGAGCAGATGATGAGATGGTGCTCACCGTGTAAGCACCAAAGTGGCACCTCGCATTAAAAACATGCCTGGCACTGCCGCTAAAGTGTCGTCAGATGCTCCATAAAAGTGGAAAAGTCCCCTACAGACAAACCAGAATGGCTTCAAAAGCCCACTGAAAACCCGTTAGCTCGGTTCTTAACATTCTGAATACAGACGCGATGTGTTTTTGAAGTGCAGACATGACTTTTATCTCACATCGGTCCAGCAGCAGCTGTGTTACTACGTGGAACAGCAAAACAAAAATGGACGGTCATAGAGCATGCATTGACTTCAAAAGGGTCGCTGAACCTTAACAACCAATGAATGTTGGCTCAAAAATCTCTGCAGAAAAAATCCCCTGCGTTGCAAGTTCCTGTACTGTATGTACAATGGGGTCAGGTGCTGGAATAAACACAGAGTCATATTTAAAGCACAATAAAAGAAGACACGTCAGACTCCATACAAGGCAAAGCAAACACCTCCAGGGGCACACTATTCCTCTACTTCTGGATAAAACATCCTCACCAGTCAGAAGAAAAAGAAGCATGTGTTCTAGTATAATCACCTCATCAGCAGGAATTTTACAAACACCGTGATACAAAACAGAAGCTGGAGGCAGCGTACTGTTTCCAGATTCATATACCTCCTCCTTTTAGCTCTGCTCCACCGGGAGTGGAAGTGTGACAACATTCTGCGTGCTGTTCCTCCCCACCTTACTGCCTGCACAAGCTTCCTATGCTACTCCTGGGAGGTTCAGCGGGCTGTTATAACTTTTACCAGACTTTATTTTAGTTTAATTGTCCTGTCCCTGAGCACAGGAAAAAAAGTGCTTCTTCTTCTCCCAGATGCACTTAAAGTTGGTTTTATAGTTTTTTTCATTATGTCGGCTTTAGTGGATCCTATACTGCAGTGGAAGGCTAAATGCTGCAGTTTCTAACTATTTGTGAACGGCTTGTTTTAGGCTGATCAACAAATATGTGTCAGTTTCATCAGTCTTCTTGTTGAATGGTTGGGAAATGTGGAAAGCTGAACTATTTTTATGTAGATACATGCTCTCATTTGTCTCTAGTAAATAAAACAGTTTGTCATTTTGCCATTCACTGTTTTCCATTCACACCTAGCATGAGAATAGCACTTCTAAATTCCCAATTGTCACTTCCTGCTTTCATGCTCAGCGCACAGTTAAGGTTTTAGCCATCTGTTTTCACAAATGACCTTTCTTTTAACAGCCTAAATGAGAGGGAAATGAGGAAGAGTGGCTGAATGCTCACTCACGTCCAATTCTAATATTGAAGAAACAAATGTTATTTACAGTGACAAATAGCACCGAAGAGCTACGTCTGTGTCAGCTGGTTTGCACCTGGCCATGTTGAACACCTGCCCAGATCCACTTTAGTTTGCTGCAGATGGCTAAGGTGAGCTGTATATCCTCAACAACCTTCCCTGCAGGCAGCAGCTTGTGCATGGAGACTTTTTCTATTCACTAAAAGTCAAATCATGGGGGATATGTTAAGGGTCCATGAGCACTTAATTATCCTTATTATTTTTGACCTATTCTTCCATTTCTGTCACCATTTTTAGTTTTAAAAGTCACAAATAATGCATCAAAATGTGTCGCTCTATTGGTTAAAGTGACTTTATCACACAGCTTAGACAAAATGTATTTAAAGAAAACTGAAATCCACTCACACAACACGTCAGGGGTGCACAGATACGCGTTCAGGTGGAGGGGTCCGTTATGCACACATGATGGTGCGCTTGCAGACCATTTATGTGCAGCCCTGTCTATAGTTTTGCGATGGCACAGAGCAGGGCCGGTTCTAGGCATAGGCTAATTAGGCAATTGCCTAGGGCGCCCTCTGCTGGAGGGGGCGCCAAATTGTCTCTTTAAAAAAAATTTATTTATTTATTTATTTTGACAAACTGCTGAACACACCATTCATCTCATGTAAAGAGCAAAGTAAGTACCGTAATAAATAAATAAACTAAATAAATAAATAAAAAAGCACAACTTTTGCTGCATGAACAGTCAACGGTGGCGCCCCATGGCTACCTGCTGCTGCCGCTGTGATCAGGTAAGGTGGGGGAGAGGCGCGCTGCGCGCTTCCCTCCGTCCGGTTGTTTAATGATAATCAGTGTTGGGAGTAACGACTTCCAAAGGTTATTAATTACTGTAATGCATTGCTTTTTTCGGAAAGCAATAATGTAAGGCATTACAGACAAAAAGCTGTAATATTTTAACGTCAGTGCGCGTTACAGTGCACGTTTAACCCGGATTGAGGCGGTGGGTTCTTCAGAGGAGAAACGTCACTCAGCGAAAAATGTGGTCAGACAGAGCAGAGAGGAGTGAATCTGCAGCCAGTGAAACAAGTCCGGTTCTGTCCGGTCCGACACTCATGCGTGGTTCGGTTCAGAACTCGGTCCAGAGGGAAAACGCGGCCCGAGTCGTGCGCGCTCACGGCATCCAAGGCCTGTTAAGACATATGAGCGCATGCAGCGCTCCGTAAACTGAAGCGAGCGATCTGAGAAGAAGTTTCATGATAAAGAGTCACTCTGTTATTCACGTCAGAAGTTGGAGAGTTCACTCTCTCGCCCACTGAGCAGAGGAAACGCGCGTCATGCAGCCTCTGCTGCAGGAGGGAGGAGCAGACAGGTGAAGAAGAAGCAGACAGGTGCAGGTAGGAGTCAGTCAAACTAATGAATAAGGAGCTTGTGCAGAGAGATATGTTTATAGATTTGAATATACTGTATATAGATATGATGGAATAGTATATGGATAGGTAGGGATATATGGAGAGATATGGATGATAGATGGATGGATAATGATGGATGAATGATAGATGATGGATGGATAGATAGATGGATGGATGGGTTAATATCCAGATAGTTGTATATCTCCATGTATCCATCACATGACCTTTCACTGGATGTGTAATGAGCTATATTTATGGTCAAATCCATATTTACAGTATTTTTGGTTAGAGTAACTAAAAGTAATGCAAAAGTAGTGTAATACCTTACATTTAAAAAAACAGTAATATTGTAATGTAAGGGATTACTTTAAAATGACAGTAACAAGTAATAAATAATGCATTACAGTTTTGAAGTAACTTGCCCAACACTGTAGATAATGCATGATGAGTCTGTGACGTTGTCAGTGATAGCACCTTGTTAAAAGTCGCTGGCAGAATGAAAAGACAAAGCAAACCCTCTGGGGCAGCCTTCAGGAAATGAAGAAAGAAAAAGGAGGAAAAATGGGCCCAAAGTAGAGGTATTTAATTAACATACATGAAATTGTGAACATTTTTTCCTGGACCATCATTTAGCAAGTTAGCTAAGACTAAAGGGCTATCATGCTGTTGTGCCCCCACTTATTATATGAATGAATGTCATCAGTTCAAGTTTATCCAACTTTAGTACATTGCTTAGAATTTGCAAAAGTTACGTTGTTTCTGTTCTGGGCTGTAGGGGGCGCCAAAATCATTTTTCGCCTAGGGCACCATTCAGCTCAGGGCCGGCCCTGGCACAGAGTTCTTTACGCCACACAGTAACAGCAACGTGTGCAGCATGACATCACTTTGTTGCAGAGATGCGATTGCTTAAACGCAAAAATAGAACACGGAAGCAGCTTGAAGCAGAGAGCATGAGTTTGTCTGTGCCTGCATCTCACAAGGTTACCACGGTGACGCTAATGAACGACTAGGGATGGGAATTGCTAAGATTTTTACGATTCCGATTCCATTTTCGATTCTGTATAACGATTCAATTCTTTATCGATTCTCTTATCGATTCTCATTTGGAAAAAAGGAGAACAAACAGATCTATTAGCTTAAAGCTGGTTTATATCTTATCTTTGAGTAAGATACAAGTTTAGAAGTAAGATGACCTTATACATCCAACAGTGAGGTCTTAAGAAAACCAGAGCCTAGGGTCACAGGGTGCCCAGAAAAAA